>PDNB01000088.1:0-118415 GCA_002573585.1 Helicocarpus griseus UAMH5409 | reverse complement strand
CCCCCCACCAACCCACCCACCGGTAATAGTCCTCTGGATGGATTTTAGCAACTCTACAGATTCCCGAAAAGAAGGGTGCGCTGTTCCTAGTATGCGCTGTTTGCCATCTACTGCACTTTTGCAATATTGCTCAGCTTGGTTGAAGACCTTCTTCGACGCATAGATTTGTGCAGGAAGGGTCTGCGCATCCAGGCCGGCAAGAGAGTCGGGCGAAGACGTTTCTTCGATAAAGGATTCTAGTAGGTCGAGCGTTTCGTCCAGTTTTCCTTGGGCGCGTTTTCCTTGGGCGCGGTATGCATCCGCTAGCATCAGATTTGCCCTTTCAATGCTCTCTGCAGAGCAAAGAGCGCCGAACCTATGACCCTTACTCGTTCTGGACAGTAACCGTTCTAGGTACCACTCAGCCGAGGCAAAATCTCTCTGGGCCATCATGGCCTTTGCGTCCGTTAACTCGTCGCTCATATGGAGAGTTTTGTTTCGATCATCATTTGAACTGCTAACTTGAACATGATCAATGGGCGGCTCGGCCATGTAGAAAGGGGGAAGTTCATCGCTTCTCCTAGAAACACAGCCGGTTCTTCTATTATTGAAGGCGTTGGGCCGATGAGATGGAGTAGTCATCTCTGAGATAGCTGTTGTTGCAATATTTCGCCTCGCTGCTTCGGACATTCTTTCTTGCATGCTAGATTGCCCCGGTCATCAGTTGCGGGACGTGCTGCATCTGTAGGCTGCAAGGGACGCCCTTGTATCATTGAATTTACTCAATCTGTTGCTTCAGGACTCTGTGATGAAAAGGAGAAGGCTTTGCGGCTTTTATTATGAACGTTTATTTTATTCTTAGTTTTTTATGAACGCGTGAGAAGAACAGCTGTCAGTGATAGCCTTGCGATCTGCGCCTCGCTCAGCCTTGTCTGTCACCTTGTCTAGCTACATAATGTACATTGTTAGTCTGGCTGATGGGGGGGCTAGCCTGGGCAGTTAGTAGCTGATGCAACAGGGACATGTACTGAGGTTATTGTGAATTACTTGTCAGCCGAAGGTTGAATGTTCAGATTGATGGTAATCCCCTAGTGAAGTCGTTTCACTTTTCGGATTTAAACGGTGTGATTGTTTCATGTTCTTTCGCCGACGTAGGACGGGCCTGCGACTTGGTGTCTGATATTCTCGCCTTCTCGGTTGCATTGAAGAAGATACTGGACTCTCTCACAGTTGTGTGCCTTGGTTATAACTTATATGGGGACAGGATGGTAGCTAAGCTTTTCAGGGAGGTTAGTGAAGTTCAGCTGGGGACAGTGGAATCCAGGGGGGAACTCGGGGATAATGAGCGGGAGCGGGAGTAACAGTGATGCGTGTGTATTAGGTTCCAGCCTAGTGTGATGTAGATAATAGGCTGGTCACACAAGAAATGCCCGACTGAAATATATGATGTTGAATCGTTGATATATATGTTGGTGATGGCTAGCTGATATTCCTCTGCTCAACCCCTCCACCCCACCTTCACCTGACTTGAAACACTCAGCTCATACCAACCTCAGCCTGCTCAACATCTTCTTTCTTTCTTTCTTCTTTTCTCTTCTTAATCTATATCCTCCTCATTCTTCTATCTATTCCCTCTTACTCTCTCTTGGTGTCCATTCATTCATTGGTATATACCAGTGCCATCTCTCGTCGACTGCCCCCCGCTCGATCGAGATATCTCGGCTCAAATAGCGGGGCTAATTCGTCACCAATGTAAACAAACCCTCCCCGCAGCATCCCTGACAAAGCTGTCCTTTTATTTTTAACCCTCTTCATCAATCCAGATCTATTCAACCAGCCATAGTCGACCGAAAAGAAAAAGTAAACCATGGCTTGGTCAACCACCACCACCATCGCAGCAACCTGCTT
The DNA here is from genome assembly GCA_002573585.1 of Helicocarpus griseus UAMH5409. Taxonomy (NCBI): domain Eukaryota; kingdom Fungi; phylum Ascomycota; class Eurotiomycetes; order Onygenales; family Ajellomycetaceae; genus Helicocarpus; species Helicocarpus griseus. The sequence continues at coordinate 116,528 of PDNB01000088.1, read as the reverse complement.
GGTCTTCCTCCTCTTTGCCCGCCCGTCCCACGCCTTCGGTGCCGGCAACATCGCCTCCCTCTCCAAGATCGAGGGCCAGAACTGGCGCCATGGCGATATCGAGGATGCCATCCTAACCCTGCTCATGGCCCGTGTGGCCGGCGGAAAAAGGTTCTCTAAGCTCGATGTCAAGCGTGTGTATTTTGGAAATTGGCTCAGGGTATGCTTTTTAAAGTCACAGAGCCTTTTTTGGAATTGGTAGAAAGCTAATAACTTAAAACAGGACTACAGCCAGGCTGTCGATACCGGTACGCTGAAATACGTCTCTAAGGAGGCCATTCGCATTTTGCTGTGGGTTCTGGGCTTTATGAGTTTTGGGTATGTTATAGATCGCCAGGATTTCCCTTTTATTACATGGATAATGGACCAAACCGCCCCATAATCTTCACACTTTTCGTAAAATATATATACTAACGGTCAATTCCCTAGATACGGAACTGGCGAGTTTGAAGTGACCACAGACCGCCTCGGTTGCTATCAACCTACCGAACATATTGACAACCCATTGGGATATGGCGAGGGCCAGGATGCGCGTCAGTACGATAGACGCCTCAGAGGCCCCATTGACGAAGAGACCGAGCTGGCCATTGACCCGCGTACCGGTAAGGGATCGCGAGTTAATCTGTCATTCATACCCACCAATAGCTGACAATCTCGTGTGTATAGGCTTGAAAAACTACATCGCTTCCGAAGATCAGGGTATCGACACTTCTGCTGGTCTGCTTCGGAAGGTGTTTGGCAGATGTATTGAATTGGGCCGCGAGTACTCGCGTTCTGGCAACAAGAACGACTTGCACGAGGCCCTTAGACTCCTTGGAACTGGACTGTAAGTTTAATCATACACTGTTTTAACTTGATGCGCGGAAATGCAGTTACTAACTGGTGGAATAATGAAACAGACACACCCTGGAAGACTATTTGGCCCACAGCAACTATACTGAGCTAAGTCTGATTGAACTTGGCGAAACTGATATCTTCCCACATGTCGGAAGAGACGCCAAGATCGAGTTGGATGGAGCTAGCGGCTCGGTTTATCCTATCGTGACCGGTACTTTCGGTGGTGGTGAGTAACAAACCCATGATCACAGTTGCACCTTTACAAAATTGGGGCCCTGACATTTTTTTATAGTGGACTTCCTCCATAGTGTCATGGGAGAAATCTCTGATAAAGCAACCCAATCCGAAATCCAGAGCTTGGAAGGCGTGATTGCCGAGTCTGAAAACGAAAGACCGCAGGACGGGTTCCTCGAAGACCTACTCAACAAGGTTCCGGATGGCCTCTTCGGAAAGGAGGATAACGCTGGCAAAATGAATGAGTTCAAATCCAATGCCGAAAACAACAAGCAGAGAACTGAAAGCATCTCTCCCCGCGAACCAGAGGAATGGGCCAACTATCTGAGCGATGTTCACCAACAGGTGTACCCAGTGCTCGAATGGCACGACAATCTGATGAAGTCCATCAACGAAGCCATCGAAAAAATCCCTGTGCTTCCCGAGTTGATTGAGCAGGTTCAGGAGCAGATCACTGTCTTCGTTTTCTCCATCTTGGCTCCCTATGTCCTCCCTATCATCAGACAGGTCAAGCGCGAGCTTGAGACCGGTTCATCTGAGGTCATCCAGAGCAGCAAGGACAAGCAGCTAAACACTTTTGATGATGACTCGTGCACTGATCCTACCCACTCCATGCTTTCCAAGGACCACTTTAGCAACCTCCTGAACGAGCCAGCCGGAAGTAAGTGCCACTTTTACCTACCCTATGTCCCAAGTTCGGGCTTCTTCTTCTTCTTCTTTTTTTTCCCTAACCATAAATACTAACTTGCAATCTCCAGAGGCCGCTTCTGAAATCGTGAAATGGGTCGTCCCACAGATCATGGAATGCTGGGACGACGAGGGCGCCGATGTTGACCGTACAATGAACAGAATCATCAGCGGAGTTCTGCACCACCCAGCCCAGCGCGACTACGGCGAAGACGGCGCACAGGAAATGCGTCGCATCATGTTCGAAGTTGTCGAGAACTGGTGGAACGAACAGGGCGACGGTCAGGACCAACTCCGCCGTCAGCTCAGCCGAGAGGGTGTGCGCAATGGCGAGAACCACAAGCCGGGCGTCCACGACCACGGCCATGGCTGCGGCAAGCCCCTTTCTCTCCCCACCAAGAGCCATTTCGTCGCTGGAGGCGCACAGGATCTGTTCGGCCTCGAGGGCTTGAAGAAGAAATCTGGATCTTCGGGATCTAAGCCATCGGGCATTGGGAAGATTGCCTCTGAGGCTGTCGGGGGAGGATTGCTTGGAAATCTTGTTGGAGGATTTGTTGGCGGGGCTGCGAGCAGTGCGTTCGAAGGCGGAGATGACGGTAAGCGCCACAAGGAGAGGAGAGATCACCATTCATCACACCACCACTCCTCGTCCTCACACCATCACCACCATCAGTCCTCTTCACACCATCAGTCCTCTTCACACCATCACCGTCATTCTCATGAGAGAGATGACGAGGAAGAGGAAAAGAAGAACAAGAAGGAGAAGAAAGAAAAGGAGAAGAAGGAGAAGAAAGATAAAGATAAAGACAAAGATAAAGATAAACACAAGGACAAGAAAGCTGACAAGGATAAAAAACGCAAAGAGAAGAAATCTAAGAAGCGCGACGACGAAGACGAATACGAAGAACGAGAAGAAGAAGAAGAAGAAGAAGGAGAAGGAGAAGACGACGAATACGAACGGAAGAAAAAGGAGAAGAAAGAGAAGAAGAAACGTGAGAAGGAACAAAGCGAGAATCGATATGAGCGCGATGAGTATCGGAGTGGAGGAGGTGGCGTGGAGGGCTATGGAGAGACTTCTAGCTATGGCCGTGGTGACAGGTTCGTCAACTTACCCTTTATATGAATGTTCTTTTTCTTTTTTTCCTTTTTTTTTAGCTGACACATCTCGCAATCCCAAGCTATGATACGGGCCGTTCCGGCGGATACGGCGCCAGTGGATATGGCGATAGTGGCTACGGCGGCCGCTCTGAGGGTTACGGCGGCGGCAGTGGCTACGGTCAAAGCGAGTCTCGTACTTACGGTAGTGGCGGCGGATATGGTGGTAGCAGCGGCTACGGCGAGAGCGAGTCTCGCGGCTACGGTAGCGGCGGATATGGTGGCGAGAGCCGTGGTTACGGAGAGAGTGAGTCTCGTGGCTACGGTGGTGGCTATGGCGGCGAGAGCCGTGGCTACGGGGAGAGCGAATCTAGAGGCTACGGAGGAGGAGGCTATGGCGGTGAGAGCCGTGAATACGGGGAGAGCGAGTCTAGAGGTTACGGGGGTGGAGGCTATGGCGGCGAGAGCCGTGGCTATGGTGAAAGTGAATCCCGCGGCTACGGAGGTGGGGAATATGAAACCTCATCTTACAGCCGTCGTGAGCGCTCTGGTTCCCGTGAGAGAGAGTCTCGCCGCTATGAGAGTACCGCTTATGGCAGCGATGAGCGCCGGTATGGTAGCCGTGAAGGTAGCCGGGAGCGCAGGTATGGTGGTGATGATGGTGACGAAGATGAAGATAAGTATCGCCGCAAGTATAAGAATAAGAGTGAAGATGAGGATGAGGATGAGGATGAGGACAGTGATGAAGAGAAGCGCAAGTATAAGAAATATCATCGTCATCGACGGGATTCTTAAGGGTTTGCGCCGCCAATTGGGAATCGTTTGGGATAAGGGAGTGAAAATGTTGGGTGGTCACGACAGATTATGCAGTTTGGTCTTCTTATCTTGAGAGGCATTAGTTCAATTGTGACGTATTTGGAATTATGTTTTTTGAATCGATTTCATGTTCATACTGATGATTGACTGGTCTTTCTAATGACGTTGAATTTAGCCAGCTTTTGCATCTTGATTGCCCCTTGAATTCAAAAAGCACAAATGAGAATGGTTTGAAATATCATCTTGAGGGTGGGTATGAAGCAGATTACGGATACAAGTGACTGCAGATAAGATTCAAAAAAAAAAAAAAAAAAAAAAAAAAAAAAAAAAAAAAAAAAGAAAAGAAAAAGGAAAAAGGAAAAACCGTCATTATGTTCATCAACTCGTAAAACATACGTTAACTCAATATGTAGAGTCAATCTAAAACTCTCAGCACCCCAAACGCCTCATGCCCAACACTCTTCCTCACAATCTTCAACGGATCAATCCTTTTTTCCTTCTTCTTCCTCTCCTCCCCCTGAACAACCCCCCAGCCCTCCTCGCCACCCTCCACAACCTCCATCTCCCCCTCATCCCCTTCCTCAAAATCATCCTCCCCAAACCCAGCACCCTCCAAAAAAACCTTCATCATCCCCTGACTTTTCCCAGCCACCAATGCTGTCCCCACCATATCATGCTGAACAGGCACCGCCCCTTCCCTCCCCGCCAAATTCCAATAAACCAACTCGGGCATTTCATACCCCGCCTTAGCAAACTCCTTCTGCAAAACCTGATGATGCGTCTGCCACCTATCCGTCTCTTCAGCCTCCACCTGCCCCGTTGCCGTATGATAAACAGAGGGTTTGTACTGCGCCTGATCAAACTGCATATCACTAAACACAAACACCCTCTTCGCCATATCCTCCGCGGGTACCTTGTGCTCCACCGCCAGCGGCAAGATGAGGTTACGAAACACGGCCACAAAGTTCGTATTCATGCTCCAATCTGCGCCCCGCATGTAATGCAGCTTCTCAGCGAGACTGCGCTTGTCATCGGCCCCGCCGACGAGTTGGATTTGCGGATTCTGCGAAAACGTAATCATGCGCCCGCCAAAGGGCGGCTGCGTCACTTCCGCCATGAGTAGACTAAGACCCAGCGCGTGGTGGAGCGGGGCGACGCCGTGTCCCTGCATCATGGACCCGCTAACGTCGCATACAGGCATGGAATTGGCGAGCACGCCGGAGTCCCGGATGCGCTGTACCAGCGTCTTCCACTGCAACTCTGCGACCATGGCGTCGGTGGAGGTTGGGTCGGCGTGCAGAACTTGCTTGACGAGCATGCCGGGGGTGAGAACTGCGCCGGAGATGGTGGCTTTGCCTTTTGCGACTGATCGTAGGTAGGCGACAAAGCGGTCTTCGTCTTTGGTCCTGAAGAGGCTTTTGTATTGGTTCATGGCGAGGGAGGGGACGTGGGAGTACTGGATTGCGGAGAAGGTGTTGGTGGAGATGTTGCGTTCGACGATGGCGAGGGAGGCGCGGAGGGGGGAAAGGGTGCGGAAGCGGTAGTGTTCACGGGCATGTTTGAGGTAGGTTTCTCGCGAGGAATTCTCGAGGTTGAATGTGGAAGGGGGGAAGAGGAGTTCTGCGATTGTGCTGGCGATGAGGGTGTGTTTGTCGTGGAAGCCCTCGAGGGAGGGTGCCCATTTGGCGCATAGGGGGAGTTCGCGGATTGCCTCTTTGTTTCCGGTGTTTAGGATGTGCATGTCCTTGCGCAGCTGGTCGGCGAAGAGGCGGGCAACAGTTAGATGGAGGGCGCGGTGGAAGGGGTCCGTCGCAAGGCTCAAAAGGATGTGTTCATAACGTCGTGCCTTTTCCGCCTTGGATGCTGCTTTTTGTTGTTTGATGAGCTCTTCGGCGGCTTGTGCCCGCTGCTCAGGGGTAAGTTGTCGATTTCGCTTCTTCCATCTTTTATTCCACTTCCTATTGACACGACAGTCCTTGAGCAACACATGGTCAGGGTTACTCATATCCAACTTCCCCTCCGCCGATAAAACCAAGATATTCAACAAATCTTTCCAATACCCATGCGACGCACCATGGATAACCTCATAATCATCCACCTCCCCTTCCTTCTCCCCCTCCCCAACCTTCCCAACAACAATCCCTTCCTCCGCCTCCCTTTTCTTCGCATCCTTCTTCACAACCGCCCTGTAAATCCACTCCAAATTCCCCAAGAGCGTCTTAGGATGCCTCTCCCTCAGCCATCCTATTTGCTTGTAAAACAAGCCCCTCTCCCCCCTCCCCAAATGAATGCTCCTGGTCAGCCAAATAATCTTCAGCGTCGTCAGCGGATCAACCGCCCACGCCTTATCTAGTTTCTCCGCCAACGACTCCATAGTATCACTCTTCGCCCCAAAAACTTCCCTACCGCTGTCAACCATACTAAACAGTTCAAGCAGCGGGTGCTGGGTGGATGCATATGCCATCCCGCGATTTTCCGTCAGCATGCGATTTCTTAGTGCCATTTCGGCGGCGTCGTAAGATTCTTCGCCCGTAGAGCGGTTGGCAGCGCTATCGAGCGCGTCAATAAAAGCATTTCCAGTTTTTGCTTTTGATGTTGATGTTCTTGAGCTGTTGTTTGCTGTTGTGCTGGTGTTGTCGTTTTCCTTGATATCGATGTCCATGTCTTCTACGGCGCTCTCAAGTCCCGCGTATACAGGCAGGGTTGGAAAAATATGCGCCTCAGACTCTTCTTGAGACATGCGTAGACATGGTTCCTCTGGCAGGAGAACTGGGAAGCTGGAGTCTATGGAGGTGGTTTTGGCTTTTTCTTCAGAGGGTTCCTCCTGGTGCTGGGAGGAGGGGGTTGGATTGGAATCCATTGCAGACATCGCGTCGGTAATGAATCCAATCAATCAATTGAATGGATGACCCTTCTAGTAAAATGGGGAATCCGTACACTATCTGTTTAGTGCTGATATAGTTGGAGATTTGATAGATAATAATCTATCTACGTAGCGTTGTATCGGTTTTCGTATGGGCGGCGGGTATGTCAAGATGGATACGCAAATTCGCAAGTCCCAAGATATCTTGTAGATATCCCCTTATTTGATATAGAAGTAGCGTAAGAGGGGTACCGGTAGCTCCAAGCAGACCGCTTGCCAAAGCTGCCCAAGCAGGATGGGATATCGACACTGGCAGCTCTGGTTAGCTTCCAAGGTACATGCCAATAATGAAAATCAATGGATCAAAGTACATGTATTCACAAGAAAGCAGTATCTTACCAGTCACCTTTCAGACCCTAGAGTAGTACTAGTACTATAAGCATAACCTTTCAAGAAGATTAGGAAAAAGATGACGTGGGAAAGCTCTCTTATATATATATACCCCTCTCCCCCACGTAAGTTACATGTACAACCGAACATAGCACGATATGACTCACCAGCTAGGAGGCGTCCATCAAGTCCAGCGCTCTTAGCCTGTTCTGTGAGTCCAGATGGCTGGGCAGGCATCGAGCTTTTTATGTTATGGCGTAACTCTGCATGTTAGGTTTCCTGAGTATGGACGCCGATTACCGTAGTTGATACAGGCTGATGTTGTTTGGGGCCAGTCGGCTGCTATACCGTGTCACCCAAATCGGGTAAAGCGCCATATCGCCGTCTCAACGACCATATAAACCGCCTATCTCCTTTTTTGCTCAGATTGATCGAACTCACACAGGCCTCCATACCAAATTTTGGTGTAGAGCTATTTTTCCCTTATACAGCCAAGCATTACCAGCGCCGCCGGGACTTTTGGTACACACCTCCGTACTTACATGGTCAAAGTTCTAATAACTACTAGTACACTACTGTGGATTGATATGAGCACCTTTCTCAGGTAGTACTCAACTCCCATGTTGTTCTTTTTCCTGACGTGTCAGACTGTTTGATCTTTCCTTCGAAAACCGTGAAAAAAGAAAAAAAAAAGTATATATATATATATATATATATATATACAGAGAATTCCCTCACCTATGCTTTGATAATGTCCTTTGGGCTGGTTAAGATGCAAACCATACGAGGAGTTGCGGAGAAGGCCTGGCATCTCATTGGGGGCGTGATATTCTACCAAAAGTCTGTAAAGAGGGTCCGGGTGTGAAACAGCAAATAGAGGAGGCGTCTTCAGCAATGTGGGGTTATACCTTAGCAAATAGGTTTTGCATTTCTATCTCTTCACTGGTGTGAACTGTGCAACGATCCAGAGCAACAGTGTCTGCCCATATTGAGAAGCAATAAAGGTTGATTGAAGGAAAAGAGATACAAGAGGAGAGAAACGCCAACAAAGTTGAGTATACCCATCGAGCGGAATTTCCTGAAAACCCTAATATCCAAGACAATTAGAGATCCTCGCGATAAGTCTCTCGAGAACTAAGCTGTGCTGGGTCAGCTCTGTTTGACAGGGCCATTAGCCAAGGGGAACGCTGGCTGACCAGGGCTCTGAAGTGGGCCATACCTCTCCTGCACTTTCTCGCGTCTATTGCTCAGCATTTAACTAGCATGCAGCCGCCAATGCCGCAGCAGTTTCGTGTCCCGCCCACGCACTCTCCACATTGACGCTTCGCAAGATTAGAACGAGCCTCATTGTTGGCTTCGGGGTTGGCAGCTGGTGCAGCCATGGCGACGGCGATGAAGACCCCGAAGATGATGGTAGTGAGCTTCATGGTTATTCGTTGTAGAGGGTGTAACAGATAGGTCAAGCTAATATTGAGACCGGTTAGTTGGTCAACAGGGGTGTACCTTTCCCCCATGGATCGAGTGTATGCAAATCCGCGGGGGAATTTACCTGTTCGACAAGCGGGAGTACTCAGAATATCAAATCTGGATATCAAATCTGGATTGGCGAACTGTGTCAATTGCTTGAAGATGATGGACAGGTCGGAAGAGGATCATCTAGCCATTTATATATTTTCCGTCTGGCCTTTGCTGCAGTCAAGTTCTTGAGTCAAGATGGGGCACCCGGGCCGGTCTTCCTGCAGCGAATATTTGAAAGTTTGTAGAATTGAGCCATACAGCGATGCTATTGGGACCAGAATCGGCGGCGATGTAAGTTCCCGCAGCGCTCCAAGGAGTCTGAACCTTGCCTTCTCTACCTTACCACTTGTTAAGCCCACTTACAGGCTGGCTGTGCATAGATTAACCGACTTGGCGGATGGATAAACACACCTGTCAATTCTGGCTGGTGGCGCATATTGATTCTTCTTCAGGCGGTTTTTGATGTTCACTGTAGGAGCCGGAGGCCTGTCATTATTGCATAGCTTCAGTTGAGGAAGCTGCGTAACAATTGTTGCTGTGTCCCTGCATCCCTGCATCCTTGGCATCTCTAGGTCAATAAGTTTCAGCTCGTTTACCCAGCATTCATATTGGATCTGTCAGCGATGACAGCGATGGACTAGACTCTCGACAAGGGGAACAATGCCTAAACACAATATCAAGTGAATTAATGGCAGGAAGATGCTTTCTACCGACAGGAATCTGGAAAGGGATCCCCGGCTCAGTTCCGAGGGAATAAAGCTAGCACAATAGTGATCCTTTGGTAGGCTCTCTAGGTTGAGAGGAACGAGGGCTCCAGTTACGCCCCTGGCTAGCTCTGAGCAAATCTGTGCATGCTCTGGCCGATTTCCTCGCATATAGTGCAGAAAAGGCCATTCAGAACCTATAATGTGAGCGGAGTCGCTCTCGCAAGCACTCATGCGCAGGCTTTCGAGGCAGAAACGCGAAATCTTATATTGCCTTCTTTCGGGTTGACACGAAAGTGCTCCAAGTCTGGGGAGAGCACCTCTCTCACTGTGCCTCCAAGTGAGCGTCCTAAATGCTGCATATTACACTGTTTTGGAGATGTTAGCTCATGCCACGACATTTGGGGAGGTTTGACAAAGTCATCTCAAGGATGTGTTGTTAACCAAGAGATGATTAATCTACATATGTGCTATTCAAACCCAAGAGGGCCGAACAAGTCACTGCCAGCACCCATTCTGGTATCCATGTCTAGCCCTAAATTGGCACCGAGGGGTTCGAGCCCATCATCCGCCATGGACAGCTGGATGTTATTGAGGAGGTCTTAACCATTTCTCATAGAGCATATTTGACCTTGCTTTAAATGAATAGCCCTGTCAAGGATCTGGCAAGCGCATTCAACATGGAGATTTGCCGTTGATATTGGGGCTGCGGCTGAACAAGAAGGTCGAGGATTTCGCCAGTGCGGCTGCGCGGGGCGCATGAACACTTTGGCGGGGGAAAAGCGACGACATTGCTAGGGGAGATTGTCCATCGGTTCTATATATTCTGAGTCACCGCATTAAATGCTGAAAAGGGGTCTGGATTGACTTGAAGGATCACCGCTTGAAAGCAGATGATGTTGATGACCTCTCTGGGATGACCTCACCGTAAGGTTTTTGAGGCTGCTAGATTTCCCCACGCTAAAGTTTAGTGTGGCTTCTCGGTGCACGGGCCGCTTCCCGTCAACCTTCCCCACCGCCGGACATTACATTAGGTCATGGACTAGGATATAATCAATTCCAATATTATTATTCCAAATGTTCCGCAATCCACCTGAGGGCCTGTGCTAAAATTAGAAGACTGAAAATTAGAAGAATATGAGGAATAAGAGTCAGTAATTGCAAAAGGAAGTGGTTTGAACTTAAAAATTTCAGTAAAGCAGAGCAGTAGAGTACTATTGGATTCCATATAGCAAATACACTCAGTGCCTTGTCCGACCCCTTTTCCGCCCTTTCTACGGATACTGATACAGTATCTGGCGCTCTGCGCACCGCAAGAATATTCATTATTCATCGGATACCTGCATCTAAAACCATGTTAATGTTTAAGTACCCCCAATCAAAGTCCTCCACTAATACTCATATCCCATAATGATAACCAGACATCACAAACGCCGGAGCTACTCAGTCTTGCGGCCTCGTTCTTCCGGTTTCATTGGGGTTGATGTTGGCGTTGCCTCAAGCGTCGTGCGCATGATATACCGTATGCGAGATACAATATCAGAGGACATGCCCCAGTTCCAATCAAGGGCAGCACCGCTTCTAGAAAACTATTTGTTATTTGAGAACATTAGCCCGCCGAAACGATCCCTTATAAAATCCATGTTGTTTCTCACCTTTGAGTCGTTGTCAAGACGAAGGAAGTAAAACTCGACACCATCACTGCACATTCCGTAAACGGTGGTGCACTTCTTTCCGCCGTTTTTCTTCCTATTATGTATGATGCCTAACCATAAAAAAATATTGAGAAATGTGATCAGCTAAACTCTTGTAAAATAATACCCGCGCTTCAAGTAAAACCAGCAAACGAAAGAGGGTAAAAGAGAAGCTTGTACATACTCATAAGTGCCAAACATTTCCCTTCCCCCTGACGTGCGGTAAGCTCCCCACCAACAGAAACAACCACCAAAGTCGCCCCCATTTCCGTGACGGGTCCATTCCACAGCACGAAATCAGCCTTCCCAGAAAGATAGCGTGCGCGCTTGTTGTAGTCAACCACTTCCGTAAAGTCCATCTCCATCCCCATTCGCACCGTTTCCGCACCAACAGGTATCCACGTTGCGGAGCGAGACAGAGCGCTCTCTGACGATGTAGATAGCGTCGGTGGCGTCGGTTCGTCGGCATGCGGCCTAGCACTAGACTCGGCGACGAATGGTTCGACCAATCTAGCACTATTGTATCTCTCCTCGGCCGCGAGACAAGCGAAAAGGATGAGGTTTAGGCGACACTTGGTTAGGCCCGGACACTTTTGACCGGAGCTGACGTAGTCAAATTCCGAGAGGAGGGTTGCTAGTATTTAGGGATTAGAGATTGTTTGAAAATGAGCGTCTTTCGTATTTGCCAATGTCCATGATACATTTAGGGACAACTCCTAAGTTAGGTAGCTAGAAGGTAATGTTGTCGGAAGAAGAAGAAATGCAACTCACTCAGATGAATGGGCACCTCGCACCTATCCTCTGCCTTCAAATCCCAAATGGTCGTATCCCTATCCAACTTCCACTTGAACATGTCAACGACTTCTTCGGCTCTCAGATTTTCAGCTGGCAACTATAAAGGCAAAGATAAAACAATCAAGAGCGTTGCAATTTGTCAGCAAGATATTTAAAGGTCAACCATGGCTATATCTCGCATGGTATACGTGACATATCAGAGGGAATTGGGAAAGATGGACGCACGATATCCTGCACCACTTGGTCAACTATCTCGATGCGGGTGAGAAGCACTTTGCGCTGCTCTTCGGGGATCAAAGGAGCCATCTGTTGCTTTAGCCAGAAGAGGAACTCCTCACACTGGCTGACTACCAGAGGATGCATTTTCGGTCAAGTTCAGGGCTCTGCAGGGCAGAGCTGAGGTGTATGGGATGTAAATGGGGTGCAAAAAGTGTGGTTTGAGTGTGATTATGAGGAAAGTTGTAAATGGTTTGTATTGCAGCCGCCGATGATGTTGACGGTAGAATGATGAACCAAAGAAGAGAATGGATAAAGAGATGGATCCATGCGCTGTTGTGCTTTCCTCACATACCTCGTTGTATTCCACTTGAGAATACGAGGCAGGTCCATCCTCTGCTGTTGTTTCACTGAGCATCCGGAAGGAAGATTCTTCTTTTGGGGGAATAGAAACGGGTTTGGTTAGTGGCATTGCAACCAAGAGACATGTTGAACATAATAATGAAAAGGGGACATATAGATTGATTATAACCTGAGCGTTCATTCTTTGAATTCTACCGGAAACCAACTGACAGACTCCTGCAATCAAGAAGTGCGAGACTAATAGCATAAATTGACGCTGTGCTCAACTTTTGTAAATTTCGGAGTCACGGTTCTGTGACTCGTTAGGTAGTAGATACCTAAATAGCAACGCAGCCGAATAATAATGCATTATGTTACATGGCATTGATATACAAACCGTAAATGCAAATGACGTCAAGGCGGTCCATGAATCCTTGAATGATTTACCACTTCTTCAGCTCACCAATACCTGGAGGCTCTATCCGTACAACCTTATCGGCGTTCAGCAACGACAAGGGGTCGAATGCTTGTTTTATCTGGCGATAGCAAATATACATTAGCAATTACTTCTTGGACTATATGTGGGACAGTAAAACAGCCCATTTTGGCTCTCTCCACAATGAAAAAGCGCAAAATGGGATGGAAGCTCACCCTTCGCATAGCGTCTACAGACGATTCGCCAATTTCATGGGGGAGATAATCGCGCTTGATGAGGCCTACGCCGTGCTCGCCAGTGACGGTCCCCTCCATCTCGACAGCCCTCTTAACCATCCGGTGGATGACTCCCTCAACAGCTTCCTTTTCATCTTTGTTGAATAGGAGAATGGCTAGAAAGAAGATATTAGTATGGAAGTATATTCCTCATATAGTATGTGTATGAATCTCACCATGGAAATTGCCATCTCCAACATGTCCGCAGATACCAGCAAGCAAGCCCTGTTGGACAATATCCTCCTTAGTTTGCTCAATGATATCCGGCAGGCGGCTAATAGGGACGGCAACATCGGTCGTCCACACACGATCATCCGGGTTCCGTTTCATAGCCATGACGCTCCAAAGAGCCTCCTTCCTGGCACTCCACAGCTCCAATTTCTCATCCTCGTTTCTAGCAAACTCAAAGGACTGGCTTTTCGCCGAGTTGGCAAGCTTTTGCACAATGCCAATCTGCTCCTTAACGCCCACCGGGGTGCCTGTGAACTTGAGGAATAATGTGGGCGCTTCCTTCCAGGTCCGGCTCGTAGTCTGACTAGCATTGATACACTTCATCTGTACGTCATCCAAAATCTCAACACCCGCGACAGGGATGCCCTCCGCTACGATCTTCGCGACGCACTCAGCGGCACTTTGAATATTGGGGAATGAAGCAACAGCCACGCTCTCACTCTTGGGTTTAACCGTCAATTTCAAAGTCGCCTCCGTGACCAGGCCCAGGGTGCCTTCGCTACCAATAAAGAGTCTGGTGAGGTCATAACCAGCGCTTGATTTGCGCGGGCGCTGTCGAGTCTTTATGACAGTTCCATCAGCAAGAACGACGGTCAACGAGAGAACCCATTCCCTCATTGTCCCGTAACGGTATGCGTTGGTTCCCGAGCAACCAGTGCCAATCATTCCGCCAATCTCCGCCCCGGGACCCGGGTCCGGAGGGAAGAAGAGGCCATCTTTGGCCAACTCCTCATTCAGGGACTCCCAGCCAACCGCTGGCTGTACCACCACGTCCAAATCATCTTTGTGTAGAGCTACTATCTGGTCCATGCGTTGGAAATCAATACAGACGCCGCCTCGTGTAGATGCAAAATGGCCCTCCAAGCTTGTTCCACCAGAATATGGAGTGACCGGAATTAATCTGCTATGACAAACTTTCATAATCTGAGAGACTTCTTCGGTCGAGGAGGGGTATACGATCAGGAAAGGCTTTTCCTTTTCCTTGTAGGCGTAGGAGGACCACTCCGATCCCGAATGCGCTTCAACATCGTCCTTTGTCGTGGAGACATTTTCCTTGCCGACAATCTCGACGAAATCAGCCCAAGCAGCTTGCAGGTTCGAGGGAGAGGTATCATGGCGAGGGGGATGAATGTCGGCGAGGGAAGTGGTGGAGGAGGAAGGGAGAGAAGCGGGCTTGAGGGATCCGAGATAGTAACAGCCCACGGACGCGGATAGAAGGACTACGGAGCTTTATGTTAGATAGTTGTAAAAAAAACTTATAATATAATTACATACCAAATGTCAGTGCAAAAGCACGAGCGCCGGAGGAGGTCTGTTGGGATCTTGCATATTTAGCTTGCTCAGCGCGTTCTCTAGCCAGGCGCTGCTGTGTGCTCTCGTATAGCTGGCCCTTGAACGACGGCTTCTCCTGCGTGCATCGTGAAGTAGCACCGAAGCGCCTTGACTGTAGTCTGAGACATTGTGGGAGGGCGGGATGTGTGGTGGAGATGGGTGTCTGTCGGGGGGTATGGGTATGAGGATGGCGGAGAGCCCGCAAGGCCGTCGACGGCACGGAGCGGGAGCGGAACATGGCAGGTTAATAATAAGGATAAATGGATGTACAGATAGACAATTGAGGCTGGTAGTTGGTATTGAATTGCAGGTAGACCAGCAACAGTCTGTTAGTGAGTGAGTGGAAGGGATTGGGAAGAATTGGAGAATTGGAGATTGGAGCTTGGATTTGATCAAACACGGAGAGTCGGCCGAATAACAAACACCGCCGAAGACATAACCGATATCTACTTACTCGATATCGACATTGCAACATTGGTAAATACTAGATGAACTAGTCCGAATGCCGAAAATTGAAGCAGTGATTTCGACTGGATGTGGATATGCTATTATTCGGAATAATAATACAAATACTCCATATACCCTGAGGTCATATCTATATCTAGATACGATAAATAGTATACGATAGACGGCGTCACGCCCGAACTTGGCACGGAATCTACCCGCAACTGATGCATCGATGTCCATGTATCTAAACATCATCTAGAGCCCGGCTAATTAGTTTCTAGGCCCCGCAGGAATTGCCCCTTTGACTGCGGAGATGCTCCTTTTCGCTTTGCGCGTGTCCGCGATCTGTCAACGGAGCTTCCGTGCTGCCACACTCAACGGGAATAACGATATCCACTGACTGGCACTGCTCAATGAAACAGTTGATGAGCGGATGGATCAACTGATGCTGCTGTGACACCAGCCAGCTAGTAAGATGTCTGTGGCTGCATCCATTCATCAAATCACCAAATAACTAAATAAATACTGTCTCCCACGGCGCCTGCTCTCTGCCGTTTGCAATGCAAGCTTGTTCTTCCTGCCCCGCGTTGCTCCCAGGTAGGCTTATCACTGTTATATTTCAGTCTATCTTACCTTATTCCTCTTGGTTGATACTCTCAATCCCAAAAAAGATATTTGTTAAAAAGAACTCCTCATCATATCCCGTTTTTCACAGTTGCTGGTCAACATGGCCGAACGGAGCGTCATCCCCCTCGACAAGAACTGGGTCTTCAAGCAGGCAGACGACGAAAAGTCCCAGTTCCTGTCTGTCGCCCAGTTCCCGACGAACGTTCATCTGGATTTGATGCACCATGGCATTATCCCCGATCCCTTTATTGGAAAGAACGAGCTGGATGTGCAGTGGGTGGGCGAGAAGTCTTGGATATACCAGACCACCTTCGACACCCCGACGCTCAAAGACGGCGACAAGGTGGTGCTGACCTTTGATGGGCTCGATACACATGCGACGGTGCTTTTGAACGACAAAAAGATTCTGGAAACGGAAAACATGTTCATTCCTGAGCGGGTAGATGTTACTGAGCTGCTTCAGAAATCTAAGGGCCAAAATGTGTTGCATATCACATTCGAGAGCACGTTTCTTATCGGAAAGAAAATCAGAGAGCAGTATCCGGATCATCATTGGGGTTGCTGGAATGGGGACAGCAGCCGTCTTGCTGTCCGGAAAGCCCAGTATCACTATGTAAGACTCTCATATCCCTTTTCCAGCTACTTTATAGATAATTGTAATTAACTTATGGTTTCGTGAAATTCTTTAGGGCTGGGATTGGGGGCCAATGCTCATGACCTGCGGACCCTGGCGTCCTGTCAATCTCGAAATCTACAATGCTCGCATTTCGGATCTTCATTTCAGGCAGACTGTGGACAAGTCCCTTAAACAGGCGGAACTGGTTGCCACTGTTGAAGCGGAAGGTGACGCGGACAAGGTGGCCTTCCAGATCTCCCTGGACGGCGAAGAGAAAGGGTCGGAACTTGCTGATGTTAAAAATGGTATCGCAACGGTAACCTTCCGCGTCCAAGATCCCCAGTTATGGTATCCTTCGACATATGGTAAACAGCCGCTGTATGTGCTGTCCGCTAGCTTGTCGTCCAATGGCGTGAAGCTGGATTCCGCTAGCAAACGCCTTGGTCTGAGGAGAGCGGAGTTGATTCAAAGGCAGCTCAACGACGCTGAGGGTACTACCTTTTTCTTTGAGGTTAACAACATTCCGGTGTTTTGCGGAGGGAGCGACTGGATCCCAGCGGACAACTTCATCCCTCGGCTCTCACCACAAAAGTACTATGACTGGGTCAAACTTATGGTCGACGGCAACCAGGTGATGACAAGAGTCTGGGGTGGTGGTATATTTGAGGAACAAGCCTTTTACGACGCCTGCGATGAGTTGGGTCTCTTGGTCTGGCAGGACTTTCTTTTCGGCTGCGGAAACTATCCAGTCTTCCCAAGCTTCCTCGAGAGTGTAAAGCGCGAGGCTATTGCGAATGTCAGAATCCTTAGACACCATCCTTCTATCGTGATCTGGGCTGGGAACAATGAAGACTACCAATATGCAGAGAGCGAGAATCTGGAGTGGGATCCCAACGACACTGATCCAGCTAACTGGTTGAAGTCCACCTTCCCAGCACGATATATTTACGAGAAACTCTTGGTTGACGTAACAAAAGAGCTGGTACCAGATACTTACTATCATTTTGGCTCTCCCTGGGGTGGAAAAGATACGAAAGATCCTACTGTTGGAGATATCCACCAGTGGAATGGTAAGTTCTGCTATCGGTTATATAGTTTATTTGTGTGCTAATATTATTCGATTTAGTCTGGCATGGTACGCAAGAGAAGTATCAGAACTTCGACAAGCTCTCTGGCCGGTTCGTGTCCGAATTTGGCATGCAGGCTTTCCCCGACATCAGAACCATCGACGAGTACCTAGCAGGGGGTAAAGATGATCCTGATCGCTACCCGCAGTCATCCACAGTAGATTTCCACAACAAAGCTGATGGCCACGAGCGCCGCATTGCCCTTTACCTGGTTGAAAATATGCAATACAAGTTTGAGCCCTTTGAACAATACGTCTACTGCACGCAGCTTATGCAAGCAGAGTGTCTTGCCAGCGCCTACCGGCTATGGAAGCGCGAATGGAAGGGACCAGGCCGCGAGTACTGCGCTGGTGCGTTGGTTTGGCAAATCAACGACTGTTGGCCCGTCACATCCTGGGCCATTGTCGACTACCATCTCCGCCCCAAACATGCTTTCTACACCGTGAAGCGCGAACTGGGCCCAATCACAATTGGCCTAAAGCGGACAAGCCACAAGGAATACGCAGACAAATACACGGATGCATTTTACAAGACGACACACAAAATCGAAATGTGGGCGTCCAACCTAACTCTCGAGACAAGGAAGGTATGCGTGATGCTCAAGGCGTGGGACGTGGTGACTGGTCGCGAAACCTACTCCAAGAAACTTCGCGAATGCTTTGTCCTAGAGCAGAACCGGAGCATGGAGATTACCGAGTTTGAGGTGCCTGTCGAGGGCAAGGAGGAGTCCAAAGACGGCGAAGAGGCAGCGCGCACTGTTGTGGCCGCATACCTGATTGAGGACGGCAAGCAAGTGGCGCGCTACGTCAACTGGCCTGAGCCGCTGAAATACACGCACCTGCAGATCCCCAAGGAGCTCAAGGTGACGCTGTCGGAGGACGGGAGCCAGGTGGGATTGTCTGCGGAGGTGCCGGTTAAGGGGGCGGCGATCTATGTGGATGGGGACGGGGTGGTGTTTGATGATAACTGTGTGGATTTGGTGCCTGCAGAGACGGTTTACATTGGGGTGAAGGGGTTGAAGGGCGGGCAGGAGGATAGGATCTCGGTGAGGTATTTGGGGTCGTCGTAGGATGCTTTTATATGAGTTTTTGTGTATCATTCGGGTTGATAGACTGACTTGACTTGACTGGCATGGTTGTAGACTAGCTGTCTTGCTCTTTTCTTCTTCTATATTTATTTTCTTTCTTTTATTCTTTCTTTTATTCTTTCTTTTATGGCAATTCCGGAATTACAAGAATGATAAAACGGTTATTTACATTATTGATTGATATTCTCCTTGTCTTCCATCTGTAGTAGTTCTTCTTCTATGACGCCAGACAGACTATGGGGGCTGCGGGTAAATGCGTTGGCTAAATACGAACCAACAAAGGGAAGTCTGGAACATCAAACACATCTGAGTGTGAGATATAGGAAATGTAGAATTTGAAAACAGAAATCAGTGATGAGCCTAGTGCTGATATACTACTTATAATATACATGAATACTTGACTATTAAATATCCCAGCTAGCAATATTCTATTCTAGTACTAGCAATACTGCTCAATTAGTTGATTGCTATATAGTTCATTACCCGCCCCGCCCCGCCCCCCTGTGCCCCGCAGCGAGCTTGCTTTATGCTAAACAGCTTCATCCGTATATCTATCCTCCGCCCGCCAACCCAGCACATATTTCTATTTTCTTGCACACCTACTTTTACTTCTTCTTTTTCTTTGTCGCATACATAATACTATACCCTTGAAGATTAAACATATACCTTGCCAGTCTTGCTGTATACATAGAAAGCTGGCCTACTCTATATAACGTCATGGCTGAAGCCCCAAAGGTATGCATTTATTTCCCATATCAAGCTATTAATACAGGCCTCAATTGAGCTGTATTCATATGCGGTTATTTCAGCTCCTGGAAAACTCCATTCATTGACTCCAAAATGGACAAAACACTAACAATCCTCCACCAGAACCTCTCCTTCGTCCTCGAAGGCGTCAAAAAGGTCTCCTACCAAGACCGCCCCATCCCATCCATCCAAGACCCGCACGACGTCCAAGTCCACGTAAAATTCACCGGTGTCTGTGGTAGCGATGTACGAACTACTTCCTTCCTCCCTTCCCCAGAATCATCAATTGAAGACACTTCCCCCCAAGAAATCCCCCAAGCAAAACCCCCAACCCTAACTGAACCAACAGGTCCACTACTGGCAACACGGCTCAATCGGCTCCTTCATCCTCACCTCCCCCATGGTTCTCGGCCACGAGTCCAGCGGCACCATCACCTCCGTCGGCTCCGCCGTCACCACGCTGAAACCGGGCGACCGCGTCGCCCTGGAGCCAGGAATCCCCTGCCGCCGCTGCGAGCCCTGCCGCGGCGGAAAATACAATCTGTGCCTACACATGGCCTTCGCCGCCACCCCGCCCATCGACGGCACGCTGGCCAAATACTACGTCCTGCCCGAAGACTTTTGCTACAAGCTGCCCGACCACGTGGGGCTGGAGGAAGGGGCGCTGATGGAGCCGCTGGCGGTTGCGGTGCATGTTACGCGACAGGGAAGAGTGGGGCCGGGGGATAAAGTGGTGGTGTTTGGCGCGGGACCGGTGGGATTGTTGTGTTGTGCGGTTGCGAGAGCGTTTGGGGCTAGTGTGGTTATTGCGGTGGATATTCAGCCGGCGAGGTTGGAGTTTGCCAGGGGGTATGCGGCGACGGGAGTGTATGAGCCTGCTAAGGGGGTGGAGGCGAGTGTTAATGCGGAACGGCTGAGGGAGATGCATGGGCTGGGGAGGGGGGCGGATGTGGTTATTGATGCGTCCGGGGCGGAGGCGTCGGTGCATACGGGCATTCATGTGCTGAGGACGGGGGGGACGTATGTGCAGGGTGGCATGGGGAGGGATGTCATTTCGTTTCCGATTATGGCGGCTTGTACGAAGGAGTTGGATGTTAGGGGCAGTTTTCGGTATGGGAGTGGGGATTATAAGTTGGCTGTTGGGTTGGTGGCAGAGGGGAGGGTGGATGTTAAGAGGTTGGTGACGGGGACGGTTGGGTTTAGGGAGGCGGAGAGAGCGATTACGGATGTGCAGGGGGGGAAGGGGATTAAGACGCTTATTCGGGGGGTGGAGGATTAGGTTTTGTTTTCTGGATGGGTTGTTTAAGGAGGGGGTTCCTTTTTTCTTCTCGTCTGATTAGTGCTTTTTTGTATATGTTATGATGGTATAGTTGATGATGACCTTTTTCCCTTGTGTCTATCTTCTCTGCGTCGCTTTTTATTGTGGTGAAAGTGGGAAAGGCGTTTAAATAACATCACTTTCTATTCCTTTTCATTTTGCCAGATGAACGATGTAAGTCAATGAGAACTAAAAGGCCGTGTTAAGGCCGTGTTAAACAAAAGGGTACGTAATCTATGCCCATCCGATTCTCAATGGTTTATTATCGATTAGATAGATATTGCGTATATACTGTATAGCATGTGGCACGATCATTGGCAGACAAAACATAAAGGTATCATGTAAAGAGAGGGAAAAGAAGAAACAAAGACAACTCTGGCTCCAGTACGATGGATGAAGCAGGTGGTGCATGATAATAGCAATGACAACGAGAGTGACAATCAAGATGGAAGACAACGAAGTAGGGAGGACATGTCATAGTTGTTGGGGTCATAATGAAAGTGAAATAAAACAGAACGAATGTTTGTAACATGCAGATATGCTGGGTATGGAGCGCTCTAGACTATGCAAGGCATCGAGGGGTATTTGAGGTATATGGCAAATCTTAGAAGAAGTAAAAAATGGAAAGCAAAGAGGGCAACAAGATATAATCGAATATCGAGCCGGCGAGGATCCGCATGGGATTGGGATAGCGTGACGGCGAAAGGGAGAGGAGGACATTCGGGGATGACAAAACGGGGAGAAATGGAGAGAAAGGTTGGTAAAGCCGGAGACCAACAGCCTGCCCAGACAAAGATAGATTTCTCTCCCAGCTTCATGAAGGTATCGGTCTTCTTGCAGGGTTCACACACCGTGGCCGGATACTACTAACAGCACCTCCCCCTCCGTGTACTCGTCCCGCCCAGCCTAAATACATCCTCCCACTCCCTCATCCCCGAGGACCACCCGCTGCCGGCCCCGCGACCACGATTCTTCCTCCTCCGCATCTGCGTCATAGAGTCGTCAATGGTAATCCCACTCCGCACGCTGCCCCCGTCGCTCGTCCCTGTTCCATACATTCCACCGTCCCCATATTGAATGCCGCTCTGCGGGTCGTCCGGGTCTATCTCTCCCAGCTCTATCTTCGTCAGGATTATCCGCGCCAGCCTGTTAAACAATTCATCCACGTTGTCTCCAGATAATGCCGACACTTCCACCGCGACGGGTATATTCGATTTGGCCGCCCACCGCGACGCTTCTTCCAGAGTCACTCCCCGTCCCTCCGGCGACATTGTTGCGGTCATTCTCGTACCAACAGGCGGTCCATTCATAGAGCGCATCGACCCGCCACCAGAGTCGAATGGGAAGGAGGGGGATTGTTTGCTCGACGAGCTCGAAGGTGTAGGAGGCGGTCGCGAAAAGTCGTCACCCGGGTAAGACTCTCCGCCCTGAGACAAGGTGTCCTGGGCAAGGAGGTCACTCTTGTTCCCCGCCAGGAGGACTGTTAGGTTGGGAGAAGCGAGCGCTCTAGCGTCCATGAGAAAGGTAGGAAGGGCGGAAAAGGAGGCGTGGGATCCGACGTCGTAGATTAGGATTGCGCCAGCGGCGCCGCGGTAGTAAGAGCGTGAGACGGAGCGGAAGCGCTCGGTGCCTGCAGTATCCCATAGTTGCAGCTTTATCCGTTTCCAGCGAGAGCCGGTGCCTATCTTTACGATTTTGGAGGAGAATTCGACGCCGATTGTTTGGGAGGAGAGGACGCGCCCTGTGTGGATTTTGTTAATGATATTATTACATGTTGTTGGCTAGGGGTTTCAGGGCAAGAATGGGTATATAGGATCGGGGATCGGGATCAAGATTGGGAGCGGAAACGAAGGGAAAGACGGAGATGGCAGGGCGCTCATACATTCATTTTTCACGAAGCGATGTAGTAGACAGGATCTGATAATATGTATGCAATACGTCAGCCACGACGCTGCTTGGGAGATCGGGATATATGGAGAGGTATTGCTAAGGCGGGTTGATCGGAAATAGATAATGAACATCCAAGTAGATGAGCGGGCGGGACAACAGACTTTCCAGCACCGGAGGGGCCCAGCAGGATGACCTTTGCTAGGTAATCGTACATGCTATCTAACTCCTGAAGGAGTTCCAGGCCATGATCAGTATACGAAGAAATACGGTGAGGAGGGGGTTTGGATGGCTTTATCCAACATACCTGATGTCGTTCCGGCAGAGAAGAAGCGGACGAGGCATTAGACAGCCGCCTGTGGCGCGCCATGGCGCCTGTGTAGGTAGAGAAAGGGCGGCGATATGGAGGGGAATGAGAGGCGGGAGAGGGAGATGTGAGCTTGCTGGAGAGAGATATCAGGGATGCAGATAGTGAGATAGTTAACTATATATACGAGATAGTTAGCAGACCCCGATAAGTTGCTGTGGCTGGTGACATAACCTCAGCCCCAACGCCCAGCTTCACCTGGTTAACACTGGATAGGGGTCCCGGTCATGTCGTAATTACTAATAAGTAATGCTGTACTACTGATATATTGCATCTCACGAGGCCTTCTGCCGAATATAGCCTGGGTTTTTGATTATTTGTCCTTTCTGTCTGTCTGTTCTGTTCTCTTCCCATATTTACTCACACTAAAACGCTGCCTCGGCTCTTCATCCCAGGACGCAAAAAACTTTGATATCACCACGGCGCCGACGACATGCACCGCAGCTGTTGATGAATTGATGCAGGGTTCCGTCCATTTAAATCCCGTTATCTGTGCTTATTGTTGGCTGACAATAGAGACCGGAAGATCCTAGCCTGCGCCGCAATGCAAGGCGAGATATCCGACATATAAAGGACGTTGGATGCCGTTCTGTTCTGACCACTTTTTATACATCGTTCGAATAAATTCATCACTGTATCAAAATCATACGCCAACATGGCGTTCTCACTGCTCCAAGTCCCGTCGTTTCCGCCATATACCGGGCCGCACAAGGTTGGCACTTCAGAGTTTGAGATCCCTGTGTCTTCTCTTGACTCGCCAGCACCGAGTCCAGAATCAGATGTCCCTCTTTCGACAATTCTACTCCGGACATTCTATCCTGCAGAAGATGTAGAGGGGACATCGAAACCCGTTTACTGGATCTCAGAGCCCCAGGGCGTCTTTTCTGGTGCATTGGCTGAGTTCCTGGGCCTGCCAAAGCGGTTGTCAAATATCCTAGCGTATGTGAAACTTCCCATTCCGTCCTACAATATATCCCCTGTAGTGATTTTTAGTTTTTAAACATTTTTGTATCTTGCTAACTAGAGAACAGGCTGATCCCAAACACAATCCGGTGGGTGAAGATGCCCGCGCAAAGAGACGCGCCCCTGAAGCCATCAACGCTGCCTTCAAAGCGATGGCCCGTCATGGTTTTCTCCCACGGCATCGGGGGCTCCAAGAACATGTACAGCTATCTTCTAGGCTGTATAGCCAGCTATGGTGTTGTCGTTATTGCGCCCGACCACCGGGATGGCAGCGCCCCCATCTCTCTGCTCAGAAATTCCCAGGGCCAGCATACAGAAAAAGTAGCCTATCAACGTATCAAACACATTTTTGATCAGGATATTCTGCGCAAAAGGCATGGCCAGCTTCGTATTCGGTTGTGGGAGCTAGGGATCATCCATGATGCGCTTCACAAGCTTGATTCCGGAATGAAGACCGGGAATCTTATTGATAGTAATGGCGAGAAGGGTCCGGTATTCACGTCGAGCTTGGATATCCATACCCCAAGCAGCATTACATGGGCAGGTCACTCGTTTGGCGCTGCAAGCGTCGTCCAATTCGTCAAGTCAATATATTGGGGCCGAGTCAGCGGCGACGACCCATCATCAACCGCTTCACAGCCCCACTTCTCACAATACCGCCCCCTGTACCAACCGCAGCGGGACAGCAAAATTGTTTCCCAGGTGACTCCTAGCTCACCCCTCGTCTTGCTCGATCTCTGGAACTTGCCATTACTGGGTGAAGATGTCAAATGGTTGTGGGAAAAGCCGCTGCCGTGTTATGCTGCTACCCCTGCCCTTGAAAAGGGCCAGCAGAGACATGTCAACGTCTTAGCGATCCTCAGTGATGAATTCTTCAAATGGGCTGCCGGCCTGAAAGCGACGCGTTTTGTACTGTCAAACCGTCCGGTATCTGGCCAGGACTCTGTCGAAGACAGGAAACTAGCGCCCAGAATCTTTTATACCGTCAAATCTGCACATCTAAGCCAATCAGATGCGGGTATTCTGTTTCCCTGGGTGATGAAGCGATGGGTGCAGGCTGAAGAGCCCGAGCGTACGATGAAGTTAAATGTAACTGCGATTATACAAATGTTGAGAGAGTGCGGTGTCCCGTTCGATTTAGATGAGGATGTTAGACATGACCTGGAAAACGTCGCGGATGTTGCCATATCGGACAATGGTAATGGGGATGCTAGTAGTGGAAATAGACCGAGTCACTTCAGTCCAGCCATCTTTGCGACTGATGGTTCGGTTCGTGGCTGGTTTCCTGTCCCTTTGGCTGACGAGACTGCACCGGTGCCGGAGTTTGAGGTACGGACGCCCCCGAAACTTTGATATGGATACTCGGAGAAATATTTGTTTCTCCTAGCTCTTTCGGGACAAAAGGTCAGTACGTACCTAGGTACTTTGCCCGACTGCTACCTATCTATTCCGAGGGAACTGGGATTTCTGGGGTTGTTAGACCACAAGGAAATCTTTCTTCTATCTTAATGTTTTAGACAGTTTTATATTAAATTGTGGAGCTATTGGCTCACCAATTATGCTTTTGGCCTTTGTTTGACCCTATTTACTCTTCCAATGTTCCAGGGGATGGATACTATACACAGTTTTGAATGCTTTCACACCTAGTCAAAAAGCTGCCTACCAATCTCTGTCCCCGTGCAAGTATATTTACTGCGGCTGCGGCTGTCTATGTAGCAAGCGTTTATCAATGCAATAGACATTCTCTACTATAATTGGGCAACTAATAATCGGGTTCTCTAAGCAATGGTAAAGATCAAGGCCATCGCTTGTATATATTTGCCAAAGAGACTTTTTTAGACTAACAAGTATCGTGAAAAAGATGCCAATATTAGTGGCTTCGCTGTTGTTCTGCTACCGAGAGTGCAAAGTTTCTCGTCCCCGCTATTGTCGGCATTGCGCGGACTACTACACTGAACAATAGTGGGATAATGCCAGAAATCGATCGAATGTTGCCCGCAAGGGTAGTGAAAAGCGCTCTAGTGCATAGGGAGACAGAGACTTCAAGCAAGTACATGTACACCTATCCCAAATTACACGGTGGAAATCCTTTTACAGGTCCTTTTCTTAATAGGTATAAGGTAGCACCGGGGAGGCGAGGGGGCTTCTCCGATATACTGATTTGATGCGATTCAAGAAGGGTTGAACTTCATAGTATTTTGCGGTCCTTGTTCGCTTACTGTCGAGGAGTAGCAAGAGATAAGCCGTTCTTTTTCAGTTCGTTGATGATAAAAGAGCGGGAATTCGGTGTCTGCTGGTAATGTTTGCCTATGAAACTTTGCTAGAGGGTGAGACCTTTCTCTTCGAGTTTGTTTACTCCTAGCATTTAGTTGTAGTAGCTTGGTCATTAATTCCAAAACACTGCTGGAATCATTAATGACACGGTGCTAATCGTTGGAGAGGAAGACGTACGTTGTTGTTTCCAGTGGGAACACAATTAACCGCCGACCAAGAAATGCAAGCCTGACGGGGAAAGTTCCGGTCTCATAGAAGTAAAGTCCCTATGTAACTGATCACCATGAAGTATTCTAACCGCCTACCTAAAAGCCACGTCGAGTAACGAGGTACGTATGCGCATGCTGAGCGTCAAGGATTGACAATCAGTGAATCATCTAACCATCGGCCAGGCTTATGTAGACAGTTGAGTTGTCCTTGTCTTGCGATTGGTAAAAATACTACTCATCTACTAAAAGTATACACCGTATTTCATCGTCCATGTCTTATCCAACCAATACGTGAAATTCGTTTCAAGTTCCAACCTATTAAGTTGGAGACGCGCGCGTACTATCCCGGCATCATCCCCGGGAACGACGCCAAACCCAGCGGCTAGTAATGCAATCTCATTGGATTGACAAGGAAGATGTAAGAATTAGTTTGCCATCGCATCCAATACAAATGCGGCACAGCATGGAACTACTGGCTATTAGCTGACGTCGCAAAACCGTCCAATTTATGGATACGCTTCCACCACGGAGATCTGCTTTGGCAGATGTCAGGTACCCGCGTTGTTGGCCCCACCTTTGTGAACATCAATCCATGGATAAAAAGGGATCTAGATGCTATAACGAGGGCAACCTCAGACATCAAGATGCATACGCTATTGGCCAGGAATAGGGGTAGGGCCTTGCAAACTGATGTCCCCTGTAGATGAATATGTCAAATAGATATCTCCGCTTTCAGAACCCGATTTATCGCATGGAATTGTTTCATGTCGACGCACGCCCGTACACTATCGATATGTAAAAGCAAAAATAGAATGCTTGTCCCGTACGTTTCAGGGGCCGCCACATCATCGGAGATTGAGCTGTATGCAATCAAAAGAGGCGCAGACCAAAAATAGCCCTTGTCGTAGTTAGCAGGCGCTTAGTCTTCGTCACAGGTAGCTGTTCACCATCGAGCAATTGGATGCCGATTGCTGTCCTCCTGACTGTCCCATTAACACCTCAGCGGTTAGGAGCAACTTCAGCCATATGTGTAATCTCCAAGCATGAACCGGGCGGCTAAACCTCCATAAAGACGATTATAAAGGACTGCATAAATCTCACCATGGAGAAGACAAAGAGCCCAATATTCCCGGACAGCGGAAACAATTCCCTTTGCCTTCAAAAGAAACCGAGATCGAAGTCATCGTTCGACTTATTACTCTTCCAGCGACTTTCGTTAGCGTTTGTCATTTCATAATCCCTCTTTGAATACACACCCACCTTCTCAGTTCAATCTGTCAAGGTAAAGTTTCCATGGCATTAGGCGGGCTAAGGTGGGTAGCCATTTCAAACATGTCTCCTAATACAGATGCCCAAGCGCGAACAGCTCCCAAGCGTCAAGGACTCCATGATCACCTTACCACAGCGACCAGGTAAAATACCACGAGGGCAAGAAGAAGGAGAAATATGACGCATTTGAGCAATCTGGAAAGAAAACCGTATGTCACTCTGATATGCCAACGATTCTTCGTTCAAACACGCACCATACTGAAACAGCCGCAGGACCGCCAAGACATGTATAGGGAGATGGCAAAAGTTCAGGAGAACAAGAAAGCTCGGGAAAATTGGAAGAAGGTTTGAACGCTTCTTGGAAACGTTCAATGAATCTATTCATTGAGCTATCGACCCACGGGCGTTCTTGCGTGGTGCAGGAGTAAGGATATTATTGTAGCGCTGGTCGCTAGTAGTAGTACTAGTATTGTTATGGTGGTGGAGATTGTTTTTGTGATTTTTTTTCTTTCGTTTTTAATGGAGTGTTTGATGGACGTGGGTGTACATAAACCACTAAGTTCAGTGGGAGGGTGGTGAGATGCGTACTGTTGAATTTGCTTTCAATGAGGTTGTTGATGTAGTTATATTCAAGTTAGCATTTGGTTTGCAATGCTTACTATTTCTCAACCTTTGAATTTATCCATGGATGGAAGCCCCGCAGCGGTCACGTGGACATCATTGAGTTTTCGGGTGCCCAGATCGTTGCCCCGCATATAAGATTTGGCCAGAACATTCTTCAATATTCTGACAAACTTCTTTCAATAATTGAGTCACTATGTACTGACTGCTTCTCTCTTTGCCATAAATCCTTGAAGGAATTATTATTAGTGCCCTTGAAAAATGGCAGTCCTTAGTGCGGCTTCCAAGGCAAACCATGCTCTCTTGTTGCCTGCGGCGCTTGCTGCGGCATACGTTGGTCAGAGTGATTGCGGCCACACCATCTCCACTGTGTTCGAAGATGCTGGGTTCGTGGGCCCAGATAATGAGTATCTCAAATTCACGACCCCAGATGGGTCTGTCCTATACGATCAGTCGGTCATCGATCACCTACGAAATACTTTCGATGTGCTCCAGGTTGGCAACAAGGATCAGGTAGACCGCGCTTTTTTATTTTAGCCTTGTACGTTCTACACATTCTGGTTTATCTTACACAAACGATCGGCCGCCATTAGGTATCTGAATGGGTCGCACGCTCTATCGATTTGACTGTCTCCGATTTTAAGCCCCTAGAACAGTCACTCAATGAGGTTGACCGCCATCTTACTCTTAGGTCCTTTATTGTCGGGTACTCATTTACCCTCGCTGATATCGCGGTCTGGGGGGCAATCCGTGGCAACAAAGTTGCCATGTCTACCCTAAAAAGGCAGAGTGGCAATATAAAGCGATGGTTTACTCTGATTGAGTCCATGAATCCTTGGATTGACCAGATTATCCTTAATCTCAACGCTCCTGCCCGCCAAAAACGAGCCGCCGATAGCGCTGCTGGTGCGAGTTATGATATAGGATTGGATATGGAGGGCATCGTCACCCGTTTTCCACCGGAACCTTCTGGATATCTCCATATCGGCCATGCGAAGGCGGCCTTGCTCAATGATTATTTCGCCCACAAACAAGCCGGTGGAACGCTGATTTGCCGTTTTGATGACACAAATCCGTCAAAGGAAAAGACAGAATTCCAAGATGCTATTTTGCATGATCTTGAGTTACTCGGGATCAATCCTGAAAAAATATCGTACTCCAGCGACTACTTCGTTGTCATGTATGAGCTGTGTGTAAAGCTCATTTCTAGCGGTAACGCCTACACAGACAACACTGATAAAGAAACTATGAACTACGAGAGGCGCAACGGTATCGCAAGCAAATGTCGGGATTTGAGCATAAAGGACAGCCTGGCCAACTTCGAGCGGATGAAGTCTGGAGCCCACTCAGCTGAAGGATGGTGTGTCCGAGCTAAGATCTCAGTTGACGACCCCAACAAAGCAATGCGTGATCCTGTCATATATCGGTCCAACTCACAACCCCATCACAGAACCGGGGACACCTGGAAGATATACCCCACGTATGATTTTTGCGCACCAATTCTTGACTCAGTTGAAGGTATCACCTATGCCTTACGAACCAATGAGTACAGAGATCGAAATCCCCAGTACACATGGATTCAACAAGCCTTAGGCCTCCGCCTGGTAAACATATGGGACTTTTCCCGCATGAATTTTGTCAAAACAGTTCTTTCTAAACGAAAGCTTACACTCCTAGTTGAGATGGGAGCAGTTTGGGGATGGGACGACCCAAGGATGCCCACAGTTCGAGGAATTCGGAGAAGGGGGATGACTATTCCAGCTCTGCGTGAATTTGTCCTAAAGCAAGGACCAAGCAGAAATATCATAAACCTAGATTGGTCCTCGCTTTGGGCGACCAACAAGAAATATATTGATCCTGTCGCTCCCCGTTTTACCGCCGTAGAGAAGGAGAACATCGTTTATGCTACTGTCAAGGGTACAGACACAGGCGTTGTGGTTCAACAGAAGCCAAAGCATCCCAAGAATCCTTCCCTCGGTATGAAAAACGTTACCTATAGCAGTAGCATATGCTTTGACCAGCAGGATGCGCAATCGTTTTCGTTGGACGAGGAGATTACTTTAATGGGTTGGGGCAACGCAATTGTGCGCCAAATTTTCCTCAACGAGGCGAAGCAAGTTGACCGTATCGAGTTGGATCTCAACCTGGCAGGAGACGTCAAGAAAACAAGCAAAAAGGTTACCTGGTTATCTCAGGATCAGAATCTCGTACCATTGGATGTCGTGGACTTCGATTACATCATCACCAAGGACAAATTAGAGAAGGACGATGAAGACATAACCCCTTTCATCAACTGGAAATCTGAGTTCCATTCCCACGCATGGGGTGATCCTAATGTAGCTGAGCTTCGGGAAGACGACATCATTCAGCTTGAGCGAAAGGGATACTATCGTGTCGACCGGCCGTTCAATGGGCAGTCAATCGTCCTATTCTCGATTCCAACAGGAAAAACTGGCTGATTAGGGGTCTATCGTCACTGGTTTCTCAACGGACTTTTCAGCTGACCTTGGAGAATATTGCCCTTTACATTTTTGTTATGAGTTCATCATGATTTTCCTTGCCTCTCATAGCATGTAAGTTAGCACTAGATGATTGGAAATAAATGGTGTGCGTATTGCTTCCTATATTCTATTTAGTTATACAATCAGACAAGCCTGCAAATCTGTATTTGCAAAATTCCATCGTTTTGTTGCTCGTTGAATCGATGGCTAATGTCACAACTTCTGAAAATTGGTTTTGCGGCGATTTTTACCAAACTGCATATGGTCTGGTGATGCTCCCCATTCCCTACTCCTTGGCTTTGGCTCCAGGTAGTAAGGTTCCCAATGAAGCCAATGGCGATTCCCAAACTAGCTAACTCCCGATCTGTTTCCGTTTCTACCAAAGGATAAATAGACAGAATAGGAAAGAAAATTTGAAACGGGCGTAGCTTATGTTTTTCTGTTAAGAGACTCAAGTTTCGTACCGTGCAGAAGAATCATTGTAAACAGGATTCGGGGAAGACACCATTCATTCAAATCTACGAGCACTACCCCCGGAGCTAAAAAAATGACATAATCTTCGGGTTTGGAACGCGCCCTGGATTGGTACTGCTGACAACAGCATGGGTAGCGCAGGGGATCTAGGGACTATATTGAGGTCTTTGACTTGACTGGGCTAAACCCAGCAAATCGAACTACTACCTACTTCGCCGTTTAGGGGTATACGCCTTACATGGTAAGGTTCAGCGAGGTGAAAGATATATCCTGCAAGTGAAGAGGCGGATAGCGCTAAGCTAGGTCGTAACGTGTGGCCTCCATAATTTATAATGCTTCTTAACGGAGGGATTCGCGCATAAATTAATGAACGCATACTCCGCGAGTTGGTGATTGAATGGCAAAATCTATCCGAGAGAAGACTGAGAATTGCACCCTCCGCTGTATTTCCTTGTAGCCCTCAATGTATGTCGTGGGAATCAAGTTCAAGATATTGGTGTGACTCCAACCGTATACACTTGCGAAGTACATGTGTACATGTACATTAGTAGTCCATCCAGGTATAAATCACTCGCGCATGTAACGTCAATTGTTATGGCCAATCTCAAAGATATAGTACCCTAGTTCTTTGTGCTTAGGCGGGAATTGGGTTGTCGAGGGAGAAAATTCTTGGCCGACATTATATTGCAGGCATGTTAAGCTGGTGGCTGTCGTATGAAAACCGAAGGACCTTGCACGACAGCTATCGTTCGAATTCTGTCTTGTCCAGGGAATTTACTGCTGAATCCGTCTTTAGGTTTTGGGTGGTAAATTCACCAGGGCCCGTACCACAAATAGGGCGCTGCCGTAGGTATGAGGTGAGGTAACCTAGAATCCATCACCTTGTTCATGCCCGCGTATATCTAGTCTTTTAAAACCCCTAGGCGTGTTGGTTGCCGCGAAAAATTGGCGTTTCCCTGTGCACCTGGTCATATACAAACTACTCCAAAACTCAAAATCCACGAGGGAAGCACTTCACGAAATAGCCAATGATTCACATTACAATGGCAGAGAATAGCGATCTCTTTTCGCCTGATTCTGCCTGATTGCATGATGTATCTGATCCGTGATAAGAACTGGCTATACGGCATGCTTCGCGTCGACCGCGTAGATTTACTGAATTGCCCATACTCATTATTGCAAAGTCAACTGGTGACGTTATTTGTGACACGAAGAATGGACAAGGAGCCAAATTTCCATGAGAAGACGCAATCGGCGAACATCTCGGAGACTTCGATTTAAGAGCAACCTCTTCATGGATGATGTGCTAGCCCGTCGAGTATCCTGGAATGTGGGAACACCCAAACATAAGCTGAAGAATCAGCTTTTAGTCCCGCGGGTCATGAAATACTTATAAGTCGTCGACGTTGGAAACACTATCGAAAGGTTTGCCGAACAGGGAGGAGGGGTGGTAATATAAGTATGTGTGACAGATTCTTGAAGGGGATTGAGGGTTGTTTCTTCATGTCAAGCAACTATCTCTGCATCCGCCATTTCCAATCGCCCTCTCCGACAACAGAAGTAAAGAGAGAAGATTCAAAATGGCAGCCGCAAAAACTGTCAAGGTGCCTCACCTAGGCGGCATTACCGCGGGATATGAACTGTCCGCCGATACGTACGATCCGTCAAAACCAACCTGCGTAATGGTCAACTCAATCAATGTGCACGGCCGTCTCACTGTGCCGGCCACCGTTTGAAAGCGGGAAACTCACTGACATTGTGAACCTTCTTGCCGTCGAACCGCTGGGCCACGGGCCCACGAGCTCTCCTGTAGAGCACTTCTCGTACGGGGATTCAGCAATCCTGGTGTTGCAAGCCATCGAGGTGTTGGGGATCCAGAAAGCCTTTGCACTGAGGACTAGCCAAGATGGATGGATAGTTGCAAGAATGGCATTGTTGACTCCAGATAGGGTATGTCACTGCGAGTGACCCATAGTACTGCTATATTCTTATATTGATACATTTTTAGCTCCTCTCTAGATCCTCGGAATCATGCCCATGGGAACATCTAGGGACTATGAATGTGCAGATTCGCGAGCAAAGGGCGGCTGGGATCCTGCTCCACTTCTGATGCCCTTCTATGAAAAATGGAGCAGCGAGACAGAAACCCCCAACTTTGTGGTAGATGACGTCTGGTGTGGTATGGTCAGTGGCCTTGGTTATGGCGATGGAGCAAGCCCGGAGCTCGTGGAGTTCTGGAAGAATACCGTTGAAGATGTCTATTCTGGCGATGAGGGAAGGAAAAAACTTCGCGTGGCACTTCTTTGCCTTGGAGATATCAAGTGCCCCGTCTATTTGTTGCAGGTACGCAGCACCTTCCATCGCAACCTCCTCTCCCGCAGTAAAAAAAGAATGATATGAGATGAGAGCCTCAATGCTTAAACGGGAACTGAACAGGGAACCAAGGATGTGCCTTATGGCATCATTATTCCTAGGGAGCAAATCAAGCTCTTCACGGGATCCAAGGAAGCGAAATTCATCTTGGCCGAGGGCGGCGCCCACTACCTCAATGCAACGAGCCCGAAAGAGGTAGCCGACGCACTTGTTGAGCTAGTCACAAAGCATAAATGAGAAATGGTTTAACAGGGTAGAGAGAGATGCCTCCGCATAATCAGTGTCCGAGGCTGGCGCAGTCCTATAACCAGCAGGATGTCGGTTACAGAGTTCAATTTTCTTCTCTGGACATTCAGAGATTGCCATTGTGTAGTTAAGCAATATTTCTTAACAATATAAGAAATTTCCGTCGGTCGAGCTTGCATAAGATAAGGCATCGCTCTCTCCAGAGGGAGACTCGGCATCGAAGAAGCTGCCTCGCAAAAATTCGGGAATCAAGCAGGAACATGCTTTGAACATTATCAAAAAGCCCAACGATAAACATGACCGGCAGTATGCAGCAGTAGTGGTCTTTGGCCTTTGTCCCAGTTTAGACAATGGCTGACAATCCACGGCCATTCGTCATTGCGCACGAGGATGCCGATGAACAGCGAAAATCCAGGAATTGTTTGAGACAACGAACTGACGGGGACCGTAAGGCTGAGGGTGACAGCCGGATGACTTGAACCCAGAAACAGGCCACGGCAGTATCTTATATGGGCTGTCCCGTTCCTGCAACAACCTCCAATCAACTCTACTTTCCAAGTGCTGATTAATGCTGACAAAATAAACATTCTTCAGAAATCTCGGCCGGGTGAGTCTCCTGCGTTCTATTTCGTGCCAGGTACCGGTAAGATAGCGCTTTGCTCATCGGGATTCGGAGTTTGAAGTCACAGATTAGGATAATGGTAAACTTTATCTTACAACCCCAGATTCTTCAGAGTTCAGATTTGGAGCTCTGAAGAATATCCTTGGAACTAGTCCACCATCACGTGGAAGGCTTCTGGCAGCAGCATCTCGGCTAGAGATAGATGATAACCTGTTTAACCGTTGACCACGCTGTGCGAACAGAGCCTATATCTGCTGCATACTACCTATATCCGAAAAGCTGTGCGAGGCTACGCCATTATCAACATCACCATCGGCCTATGCGGGTAGATGTTCGATTCCCGATCCGGCCCGAGTTGGCGCTTTACAATGCTCCCTTCCCTTTAAATTGATTCTACTGCCACATGAACAGCCAAGCAGCCTTGCGCCTCACCGGCCTGTGAATAATACGCGCATGGCATTTTAAAAACGTCGGTCCAAAATTTCGTCTTGCCACCTCCGTCTGCTTGAGCAGTGATAGAGATACCGATTCATTAGCAGTCAAGAACCCAATAAAAACCATTCGTCATCGGTTTGTCACCATACTACATCCTCGCTGCTTTGATGATTATGACAAAGAACCAGCTGCTCCTCATCGCGTTCTCAAGCTGCGTTTACGAACCGTTGCTTTTTCATACCAAGCTTGCTAAAACAGCAGGGTTGTCGAAATCCAGCCCTGGAGCGTAGCCCCAATTACCCTTTTGGGCTAGTTGAACAACCGGGGTTTAGGCTCTCGGCACAGCTGGGCTGGGCAGGCATATGCAGTGATATCGCGTACAAAACCACGCTCGTCGACAAGAAGATTTACAATGCAAGTGTGAGGACTATTTAAAGGACTATTCGTTCCAGCAATCTCGAGATCTTGGGAACTTGACAAGGCTGTCCAGTGCTAGTTTGGTGAACCACAGATCCTAACGTTTCTACTCTATCGTTGTTTGCGACAATTACACTGCATACTTGCCTTACAGTTCCATACGTTTGCTCCCGGATTTATATGGAATAGTTCCTCCTTCGACTTTCGAAAACTAAACCTTTTGTGTCTAGAAGTGCCTTGAAAGAGCTGTCAGGAAGTAAACCCATTGGCGAACCACATTGCTTCCGCCCTCCAGCAACATTCACCTCAGGCTCTATACTACCCTGTGTGGGGAAGATAATCCTCGCAGGCGTGATCTCGAATCTCTCCTTTTTTGATGGATTTCTTTCATACATCCAAAGGGTTGCCTTATGCAACGTCTTATGCCGCAATGCCTCTAAACGCCAATTCCGACTTAGATATACTCTCTGCGTCGATATTCACCGAGGTATCCCCAGAATCCCACGGGACCCACCCCCATAATGGTTCGTCAAGCCGTATATTATATGGCGGTTTGGAGTTTCATAATGACGGAGGAATGTACGAAGACACTTGTGCAATTGACGAGATGACGAACGCGTCTACTGAAGAGGACATGTGTGCTCCATCCCAAAAGAAACAAAAAAGAAGATCAAACTCAGGTGGAGGAGACTCATCTAGAAAGCGAGGGCGGCCGAGGCTGGACACTAGGGATGAAACGGCTGCTGAGGTATATATTTCCTTTCCCACTGGTTTTTTGCCCACCCTATTCAACCTTGCTCCTTTTTTTTATATAGCCGTAACTCTTCATTTTACCAATCCCGGAATCTAACATCTCGCGCAGCGGAGACGTACCCAAATAAGGCTTGCCCAGCGCGCATATAGGTCGAGAAAGGACGCAGCTATTTCGGTCCTCAATCAACGTGTCGCTGAGCTTGAGGATACCGTGGAGCAAATGGCCAGGTCATTTTTAACTTTCAACGATGAGGCGATGGATTCCGACCTACTATCTTCTCGGCCAGAACTTGCGCAGCAGTTACGGCGCGTAACTGAACGCTTCATCTCTCTGACGAAGAGGTCTTTACCAGGCTCAGACTGCGAGGGAAGTAGTTTGAGCATCCTCAATCATAGCCAAGCGACCCCGCCATCGTATCCGAGCAACCCGCAAAATCTCACGAGTTTATATCTCGCTGAGAAAGGGAAAATGACACTTGGCTACAATTTCTACGGCTTCGAGGACGGAGAGCAAACTACTATGCCTATTAGATCCTGTGAGGATGTCCGGGATACGCTAGCAGCGCAAGATTATTCATATGGACTGGGGCAGAACGAGGCTTTCGCCTTTCGCCATCCCTCCCTAACAGGTAAGAGGGAAATACATTTCAGTGTTTTAAATCTCAAAATCCCGTTAGTTTTTTCTTTCGGCTGACTTATTACACGTAAAGCTTCGTAAAGTAGGGTTCGCGGTGTGATTTCATCGCGTTTCGAAGAAATCTCGATCTTTTTTGAAGAAACCCATCTTCTAACCCGAGAACTCGAGCGAGCCAGCGAAAACTTTGGTGTTGAAGGAAATGAAACGAAACCACTGCAGCATTTCGATCTGCTCTGCTGCATCCATGGCGTTCGTTGGACATGTTCACAAAATTAGAATATAAATGTGAATCCTTCTATGGGGCAAGGGTCGTCAAGGGTTCGGGAACTAATACAACCTCTTGCGGGGTGCAATGCGGGCGTGGTTTAATTGTAACGTACTGTACATACTAATATGTCAACCTGTGCTTTCTTTTGGCGCGCTGAAAGGTTTCTTTTTAATACATATATCAACTTTGCTTTGTTGTTTTAGCAGCAGATATGAAAAATAATACAGATCCATCTTCAAAATAATGTAAGTAAATAATCACTGTAGATCAAAACTTAGCTACTAGCAGCTATAAGAAAAATAGCTTTGAGATTATTCAGGCTTGAACCTCGAGAACGAAACAAATTTTAAGCTTAATTTCAAGCTTAAACTAAAAAGCCTCCACTTACTTCTACCACTCATCCAAGCCCCAGCAATCCATTCGCACGAGTTCTCACTTTGCAAAAATGTTACAAAAAGGACTATCAGGTGCACGATTTTCTGGGAAAGTAGGGATGATAATTTTAAAGGTCTCGACAAAGGCGTAGTAGAACATCTGCAATACCAAATCAACTCCTCAATACCGTTATTCATTGTGAAACATACATGGCACGAAAAATTCCCATCGTTGACACGGAATCAGGCCCCAGATTACACCCCTAATTAACTAATGATACAAGAGAAATCTCATAGTTACCCGAAAATATTGACGTTTGAAACGAAAAGCGAAAATGATAGGAGGCGGGGGGAGATTACTTCTACCCAACCCCCTGATCGTGACATTCATTGCCCTGACGTGATACGTTATTTCATTAACCGTAAATCCGAATGTAAGTTAAATGTCTTTCTCAAACAAAGCCCACCGAAGTAATCGATTCCGACGCGTTCATCACTTGGAGAATCGAGAACGAAAAAAAGGACAAAGAAGGGGGGACAGGGACGAGGGAAAAAAGGGAAGAAAAGAAGCGAAATACTTCCCCAAAGTCCATGTAGTATTTGTATCGTGATATAATCGTTTCAAATGCCCAAAAGATTTTCATTCACAAAAAGAAAAAGGTATTAAGCATGTTTGAAACACTAAAATCAAAAGAAAAAAAAGCAAATTGGTAAAATCAAAATGGCCGCAGGCAAAAAAAATAAATTATCTTAATGATGCCGCTCATGCAAATAAACAATCGTAGTCCAGCCCGCACAGCATGTCCTAACCATCCGATGCGCACACCAGCAGCACGTAACCGTAAAGTTATTCGAAGACGCAGAACTGGAAGACGACGGCCGCGAACCGCGCGGTGACCGATTCGACTTGCTCTCCAGCGCGTTATAATATGTGCCCGAGCTCGATTCGGTAATGATACTGCTACTCCCACCACCTTGAGAAGCTAGAGTGCTGCTAGCCATAGGAATCTGCGGTGCGTTTTGGGGATCACCGACCATATGTTCAGAGGGCGGGAGGCCGTTGGGAAAAGCTAGTTTGGCGTATACATCAGAGGGCATGTCATGCCAGTACCTGCACTGGCAGCAAATGACAAACATCTTCGCGACTGGTGTTCCTCTTCGTGGTTGTCGATGGGCGGGGGGCCGGGGAGTCCCGAGGGTGCTGGCGAGGCTTTGTCGGCTGGTCGATGCGGGCCGCGGCTCGTACATTGGCCCTGTGGGGATTTGGGTCTGGATTTGAGGTGGATTCCGCGGGATGGTTGTGAGGGGAAGGAAATCGCTGGGTGACGTGGGGATGATTGACGCGATTTTCATGGAGGAGGGTTGGGGGGCTGCTGTCGGCGTGATCTGACTTGATGGTAGTTCGGGCGACGGTTGACCGGACGTAGGTTTCTTGCTGTACCTCCCTACGCCTAAACCACGGGGTGTTTGGTTTCGGGGTATGTCAACCGAAATGGAACGCTTCTTTCCGCTTTTGGCCTCCGTTTCATTGTTGGGAGTTTTAGGAATTTCCGCAGCACTGGCTGACTTGCGACGAGGATCGAGAGAGAACTCTCCATTGTTGCGTTTGGGAGATTTGGGTGGTACTTCAATGTCGTCATCTGCTTCATTGTCGGTCGGGGTATCGGAAACGTTTTGTATAATGTGGATGTTGGCAGATAGCGACGTTACTTGTTTGCTTGAGGTTTCTGCTAATTTTGTTGGGGTCTCGTCATTGTTGTCTTTGTCTCCTTGCGTCTCAGTTGATGTAGGAACTGGCGTTGGTCCTCGAGATTTATTAGATGGCGCCACCGTACTGGATTTCAAAGCGTAACGGGGCCCGAAGCCAGAGCCTTTTCCATTTTTACTTCCGTGTCTCAATAGCCGCGAAAAGGAGAATTTGGACTTCCCATCCTTGGAGCTAGAGGAAGAAGATGCAGCTCTCGAAGCCTCTGACGGCCGAGAAGGGACAACAGAGGACATTGCAGATGCGGGATTTGTTTTATTAGATATTTGCTCGGTTTTGGTGTGATCTCCCTCGTCTCCATTGCTGAGAGGTGGTGCGGCTAAAGGAGAAGACTTGAACGTTGAATCGCGATTTATTATCCTAGGCGGCATTCGCATGGGATCCTCCTTGCGCTTCATGTTGGGAATGGTACCTGCCCGATCCATATTCGGACGATCTATGACAGTGACAGTTTTCTCAACATCAGAATCATCCTGCGAGCTGTTTCCTGGCGTTTCCTCTGGTGACAGGTTCTTTTGTGGTTGCGTGTCAACAACGTTGTTAGCCACATTTCCATTTCCTGCCGTGGAATGTCCATTAGGCTGTTTAGGGGTGACCTCAAATTTCTTCGAATAATTCTTGAATGTCCCGCTGGTATAATTAGATTCATAAGGGCCGCTAGTTTTAAACTCGTCCACATTCCCGTTCGGTATTTTCTGGCTTGGTTCCGAATTTTGATCACGGCGATTAGAAGTGATACCGGAAACGCGGTCAGGATTGTTAAATAGTCCACCCCATGACATTATCCGCCCCTTACTCCCCCTATGATTCTCCGCGGGGTCTCTTATGATTGTTTCGGGAATGGAAGGTGCTTCTTCCGCCACAATTGACGGTTGTGATCCTTCACTCGAGGGATCTGCATCATTTTGAACATCGAGATTAAGTGAAGAGCTT
Organism: Helicocarpus griseus UAMH5409; assembly: GCA_002573585.1. NCBI lineage: Eukaryota > Fungi > Ascomycota > Eurotiomycetes > Onygenales > Ajellomycetaceae > Helicocarpus > Helicocarpus griseus. The sequence goes on along the minus strand of PDNB01000088.1, from coordinate 76,667 downwards.
GCTGCATGATCTTCTTGCTCATCATTCGTGTCTGGGGGGGTAATAATATGCTCTTCGGAATGAACAATAGTATTACGCGAGGTACTCCGTTGACTTAGAGGGGGGCTCTCAGGTACTACTGAAAAACATGCGTGGTTGGTTGTGGGAGGTGCACTTTTTCCGAATTTTCTGGCTGGTCTCCTCACCGTGTCGTTCTCTTTATCCCCGCTACCTCGACGCAACGAGTACATGCGTGGCTCGTGGTCAGCTTTCACAGATTTGCGCTGAAGCTTGTTCCTGCTGGAGCCAGACAGCTTACGAGTAAGTTCTTGGCTCCAGGAAGATTTGGATTTGGTAGACGCATTGTCATTATACTGGGGGGTTGAATCTCCTGACAGAAAAGCCTTCGCAGCAGCACGTAAATCAGAATGCTTTTTGGTCATATGAAGATGAGGTTCCCTATTCTTCGACGGAGACGAAGGCATCGAAAGTGGTGAGTCCGTACTATAGACACTGGAAGGATTCCTGTCATATTCTAGATCCTGGGTTATCCTGACTCCGAAACGCTGTGGCCAATGACCTGTAAACATGGGCATTGTTGATTCGGCTGAGCCATCCTCCTCTTCCGCGCCTCGTATATTCTGGGTTGATCGATTGACATCAGGCTCATGAATGGAATTAGCCCTTGAGGTGACATTGGACAAAAATCCTCGAAGCGATGTAGTAGAAGAGCGTGGAAGGCTGCTTTTTATGCTTGACGACCTACTAGGGGTTTTGAGAGGTTGCTTCTTAGTTAAACGTCGGGAGCCAGCTTGCTCATTTGCCCTGGCCTCGAGTTTCAAAAAGCGTTCCAGCTCTTTCTTTTCCTTCTCTAGTCTCTTTAATTCTTTCTTTCTTCGCCTTCTCGACTCCCATGAAGGGGAAACGCAGATCTCAGACCGTGGGTCATTTTGGAGCGAACTATCGACTTCGTTGGTGGCGTATGCTGGCTCTCGGGGTGATATGCTGGGCCCATTTAGATTGGACTGGGAAGTACCATTTCGTGCGACCTGACCCTTGTTATCAGTATCCGTTGTACACTGCCACGATATCAAGCCACCTCGTGCTTCTAGATGAGTAACCTAGCAAGGTACGTCGAAAAGGCGGTTTTTATAACGCTATAATCGGCCATCTCGGTACGTTCAACGTACAGCACAGTGCCAGGACATGAAAAATAGTTGAGGGTTTATGCCTTTTTCCACTCACCTTGGTGTTCGCTTTCATCGATGTTGTTTTGCTCATGCCTAGGGGTTTCGGAGACTCCATGTGGGATTTCTCCCATACCAGACCGGCCATTACGTAATTGCAGCCTCATTCGTTTCACTGTTCCGTAGTATTGTGTGCAGGGACGTAAGTCAAGCCGTCGTCGACATCCACCTGGGAGACGCGAAGGAGGTGCTCTTTATCCCCAGTTCGCCGATTTGCAGGCCGCGATGCAATAATGGAATCTGAAAGCAATTATTTAACGAGAGACTGCACTGATCCAAGGCCAGAACACAAATACAAAAGAAGAAGATTTGGGTGGTTGGCACAAACTAAGGACTCGGTCGAGTCGAGTCGCCAGATGATGCCTAGGAGACAGCAACGGAAAGGCACAGGGGAAAATAGAGAAAACGAATAAGCAAACGAATGAGTTTAACAAAAGCAATGTATAAAAAGTATAGAAACTCAAAAAAAGGATCAGTGAATGGATGTGGTGACAGTAGCAAAAGATGGCAGTTATTATGAACGGGAAATGCAATGAGATAACAATGTTTATAGCATATTTTTGACAAAGCAAAGTAAAATCAAAACATGAAAATGAAATGAATTACATTAGATTTTACTGGCCCAGTGAAGCATAATCCGTAACAACGATTTTTGTTCTTGAATTTTGTCAACACTGAACACTGACAGGGATGGTCAGTTTCGCATGAGGTCCAGCCAGTGTAGAATGTTCTGGGAGAGTGGACAAGGAGCTAGTGGGATTAAAAAATCAACACTGTCGAAAATAGAAAGCAAAAGGACCAACAGACAAGCTGCAGAGGTAATGCTTCCTTATGGACCTCTTTACGCAGGAAGCTCGGGCTTATGTTGCGGCTGAAAGAAGAGGGTGAGCGAGATGAAACAATGATGGTTGGGTTTGGGGTTGTGAGAGACAGTAAAAGGGAACGGGAGTAACAATGTAAGAGAGTGTCCGGGCTCAAGATGAAACGCATCAACCCATGCCCGTTTTTTTTTTTTTTTTTGATGAAATGTGTATAAAGTTGAAGGATGATGGCTCCAGTAGAAAGGAAGCACGGTCTGTGTGGCGCCAGATTGGGCTTTTTTTTGGCTGGAGATCGATCGACTTCTTGCTCCCTACGACACAACAGAGCAACAGTTCCAAAGACTGGACAAACAGACAAGTCACATGTTGGGGATGTATGTCTCAGTTTCTTACGGGGCTAAAAGACTTGGGAAGGGTGTATTTAAAGGCGCAAAAGAAAAGCCCTGATTGCTAAAATAGCATAACCAACCAGATGCAGATTTTCCGGAAAACGCAATATGCATGAAAGAAAGCATGGCGTTATTGGACGCGGCAGTACTGAGTGAGTAATGAATGAATGAACAAGGAATGCTCCGAGACCAGGGTTTGCAAACAGTTAGTATCAAAGCATCAGGATATTGACATGATTTATTAGGCTCCGGACCAGCAGGTATCCCTCCCAACAGTTTTAATATACTCAGGTGTCGATCTGAATAATTAATAACATGCTGGATAAATTGAAGCTACAGCAGTTATCACGACTTAGAAGCCACGGCAAGGAAGGGAATGACAGTCCCGAGATACTCCCTTACTGTTACGGTTCCGTTTCTCTGCGGAGTCAGAGAAAGGAACTTGATGCCGGGCCATAAGATGAAACCAAGGACGAACCTGTTAACATATCTCTAATACACGGGCCGCCGGTACACAATGTGTCCACGGGACGCAGTTAATTCGGAATGGGATTTTTCGAGACGGGCCAGTGTATTAATTAGGAATATGGCCCCGTCGTGGTATTCGGACGGTTACACGAGACGAAAAGAAGAAGAAGTGTGTACACAAGAACCTTCTTTTGATTCCTTTATGAATAATAGTCGAAGAGGGAAAAAAAGTCGGCGAAGGAATTGTGAGGATTCTCGCTAAGTGCCAAGCCTAAAGCTTAGCGGGGTTTGATTCCCAGGACCCAAACATGCCTAAAGCCTGGTTAAACAAAAAAAAAGACGCCATATATAGACGCTGTTCGAGTCAACCATCTTTGTCTGGCTATATATAGTAGCTTCTGCTGCTTCATGTGGAGGGGCTTCCAACCTTCTAGAAGCAGTGGTCAGAACTCCCTTCTCCGCATATTGAGAATTTGCCTCTTTTATGCCGAAGATATAGACGTGTCACTGACTCACTGCCAGCCCCCCGTTAGCCAGACGTATGCAATCATACTTTTCGGGACTCTACGTATCACGGGCCGAAAATTCAAATCAAACCTTGGAAGGGTATCTGATATTCTGTTCTGTGATACGTCCTGCAGGCTAAACCAGGCCTGGCTCTCTTCCATATGGCGAATTCCATAGTATGATCTCTTGCTTCCGCTGCAGTTGATCCCGTAATATTGAGCAGCAGCCGAATAGTAGTTAATCCAAAAGCGGGAAGTCTGTCACAGCAGGCACCAACCCAATACTCCGTTAATCCATGGATACTGTTCCGCTGTGTAGAAATGCTACTATGCTAATGATAATGCGTATTCACTGTACGGAGTATTGCAATGTTGCCTCTTCCGCCCGTTCCAGCCACAGATACAGTGGAGTAATCCCAACATTGTGACGCACATGGGTACTGCAACTTTTATTTTCATACAATTTTACATAGCAGAAGAAGTACCAGTACTTGTTTCGGGTGTCTGGAAAGAGCGAGAGAGATGACGTCATCAAGGTACACTGTGGCTGAGCTAGTCGATCATCCTTTACCTGTTTGGGAAACATAGTCAGCTTCATCCAACGTTGCATAAATCTCCCGTCCAGTTTTCTTCGTTCTTCCTCTGCACTACTTACTCTGTCTGTTGGTTTCTTTTTTTCTCAATCTCCCCAGTCTTTCACGTTTGAGCTCATCGCTTCAGCGTTTTGTTCGATACTCCCACCTTCCTCGCTGTTACGACTGCTCGATGAACGAATCCTCCGACGATCCTCCATTATTCGACCGGATTGCTCGTCGATTCCAAGCCAGGTCAAATGTTCACAAAGACTCCCTAAGTGCAGACACCCGAAAAGGTCTTGATAACAACCATATCCTGCCCGTATCAAATCCCCACCCTCACAGCGATGGCTCAAACAACGGTATCAGTGGGCACACCACTCATCAACATGACCCCAAACCTGCACTCGCAACGATCGAGGCAACGTCGACCGTTTTTCCGTCCACTGCGGTCACAAACGATACAGACACTCAGGAAAAATCTTCCTCCATAGAAGCTGCGGTAAAGGGGCCTATGTTAACTCGAATATACACCGCCATACGCTCGATCATCTTATCAAGCTATGTAAATTGGCTACTCTTTTTTGTCCCCGTCGGCATCACCCTCGGTGCTATGCATCGCAGCATGGGAGTTGAAAGTCCCGTCAGCCCAACGGTGGTATTTGCCATAAACGCTGTGGCCATTGTTCCTCTAGCATCGCTTCTCAGTTTTGCGACAGAAAATGTCGCTAGTAATCTAGGAGACAAAATTGGCGCACTGATGAACGTTACTTTTGGTAATGCAGTGGAATTGATTATCTTGTGAGAACACCTTTTATGATCATCTACGGTTAAACAGCTATAACTAACTATAGAACAGCATGTACGGTTTGAAACACCATCTTTAGCACAATGCGCTTTGCGCTTTTCTCCGCGCGCTGTTTTCACTTCTATTACACCTTACTACTTTTTTACCACTCATCCGACACAATGCTAACTAAATCTGGTTGACTGGAAACAGTATTGCCCTTGTAGCAGTAAGTCAATGTATCCGTTTCCGTTTCCTCTGATTTTATCTTGCTAACGCGGTTTTCTCTAGAATGAAGTCCGTATTGTGCAAGCATCCATTCTCGGGTCCATCTTGGCAAACCTTCTTCTTATCCTGGGAATGTGTTTTCTATTTGGTGGTTTGCGATATCGTGAACAAGTAAGCCATATTTATATAATGTAAAATCAATTATTGGACCCATGCTCATTGACGTTGCTAGCTGTACAATTCGAATATCACCCAAATGAGCGCCGCTCTTCTCAGTCTCAGTGTCATGAGTCTGCTTCTACCGGTAATATCTACCTTCTTTACTATCCCTTGTTACTTTTAGGTTCTAGCCGCCAACTGACATAAATTCCCATATAGACAGCGTTTCATGCTTCCTTTAGTAATATCCAAACTGCTGATTCTGCTGTACTAAAAGTCAGCAGGGGTACCAGCGTGGTAAGATTTATGTCCGAATTTTTTTAGGCCGTTCAGTTCTAACAGACCAAGATCCTTCTGCTGGTTTATGTCCTGTACCTACTATTCCAGCTCAAGTCCCACGCCTACTTCTACGAAAGCACTCCTCAGCACAAGATTGACGAAGAATCTTATCCTGGTGTCCTCGCCGACATGCTCAATACTTCCAGCTCGTCGGAATCCTCCTCATCGAGTGATAGCGATAGCGACGCAACATCCGGTTCCAACACTCGGAGAAAACGTATCAAGAAAGCCCTTAAAAAGCGTCGTATTCGCAAGAGCAGCTTTAATTCCAAAGAACAGCGCCAAAGCATCTCTTCTTCTTCTGCCAGCCGTACTCCATCGTCAGCTTGTAATCCAGTGACGGCATCAGATCAGTTGCAGCCCAATCATTTCTCAACATTTTCGTCTGTTAGCTTCGATCCTGAAGTCAGTGGCAATGAAGCTGATGCGGATGAGTCGAATAATATTCGGTCTGGTCCTCAACCTCAAGTTGCTTCTAAGGACTTTGCAGCTGAAAAGGAATCCTCTGGTAAACCTGACGGGAAACAACGAAAGCCAAGAAACGACCGCCGCAGCAAGGGCAAGAAACGTGAAAAGGCCCATAACTCTACGGTTGAGGTCGTTGAGAAGGAGAACAAACCCGTGCCCGCTTCAACGGAATCTCCGCAGCCAGCACAGCATGTTAACTTTGCTCCCGGTGCTGACACTGTTCAACCAGATTCTGCGAAGCGTCCCTTCACATTACGCAGTCTATCTACACGCCAAGTTCTTCCCCGGGTTTTCGCTCATAGTCAATATTTACACCCCACCCAAACCACTCCCGCGGGGCCATCGAATAGCCAGTCTATTTCAATGGACAACCGTGGTGGCCTGCGACGGGCTAATTCACTGCCTGGTCGCTTACGCACTCCGTTCCATCAGCAGAACATGCCTTCAACTCAGCCTCTTCCGCATCTCATGCCTATTCCTCCAGCCCAACCTCCCGACGGGGTTGAAGTCGAGATTAGAGGAGCGCATTTATCGCGACCAGCTTCTGTAGTTCTTCTCATCGTTTCAACAGCACTTGTGGCAGTTTGTGCAGAGTTTTTGGTTGAAAGTATTGACTACCTCGTCACGAATACTGGCGTCAGTCAAGCCTTCATCGGCCTAATTATCTTGCCCATTGTTGGCAATGCTGCTGAACACATAACTGCAGTCGTGGTGGCTAGCAAGAACAAAATGGATCTGGCTATTGGTGTCGCATTGGGCAGCAGCATTCAAATTGCGCTCTTCGTAACGCCGATTATTGTGCTGCTGGGATGGTGTCTGAATACCGAGATGTCTCTTTACTTCAGTCTTTTCGAAACTGTCTCCTTGTTCGCTTCCGCGTTCATTGTCAACTGGCTAGTCCTAGATGGCAGGACCAATTATCTCGAAGGCGCTCTGCTTATATCTGCTTATGTGATTATTGCTGTGGCGGCTTTCTTTTATCCCTCTTGTGAGAACCTCAGCTCGGCTAGTGGACCGAAGGATGCGGGTGCTTGTTAACAGTTTATCACCTGCGCGCAACAGTGAACGGTTCGAGGAGGTTTATGGGCTTATTGAGATTGCCTGAGGATTAAACAGTAGGTGGCAAAGTGATGTTTATTTAAAATTGTTAATGACAGTATGATAGATGGGTCTTCATGTAATTAATAAAATCAAAATGTCTAATCTTAGGCTGTTTCTGGGTTACGTTGACTACGCATATACTCTTTTCGTTCTTGCAACCCTTCTGCCCTGAGTCCGCATCACTATGTCTTCATGTCTTCATCACCCCGCGCCCTTCAATATTCTTGATCCCAAAATTTTCCGTCAGGATCTCGTTCCGTTCACATTCCAGCCTCTCCCGCGTCGTCTTGTATAAACGGGGAATCCCCGTCTCTTCAAACGGCACATCCTCATTCTCACTTCCATCACCGGCATTACAATTGCGCACCATCTTCGCAATCCCCCGTGCTGTTAAGAAGGCCATGGGCATGCCGTGGCCCGTAAATCCGGCGAGAATGTACTGATTCGGTTTACCAGGGATGGGACCTGCATGCGGCAGGAGGTCGGTGGAGAAGCCCATCACTGTTTCAGGCACCATGTCAGTTAGTTGTATGTACATGTACAGGTAGCGTAAAGCAAGTACCATAACGACCCTCCACATCATCACAAAAAAACAATCAAGGTAAATATCACACCCCCGGGCTAGTAGGAGTCATAAGCAAAAACTCAGAACTTACCACCCGACCACACCTGCTCCGTATATGCCCCGCTCCCCTCCCACCCAATAAAATGCCGCTGCATATACCCATCAAAATACCCCTGCGCACTCCGTATCACCTCCGAATCATCCGTATTCCCATACCAACTCTCCGCATCGGCAACATAATCCCTCCTCCCACCTCCAACAATGATACTCCCATCCGGCCGCGGGATCAGATAATCATACTCCTCCGCGCCCCACTGCAGACTGTACGTGTTGGGCAGGTAGGGGGCCGGCTTGTCTGCAGGGGTGACGACGTGGCTGCATATGCCGCGGATGGGGACGATGCGGTCTGTGTATTGGGGCGCGAGTGCTGCGGTGTAGGCGTTTGTGGCTAGGATTAGCTTTTTGGTTTTGATGGAGCCGCGAGAGGCGGTGGTTACGGTCCAGGCGCCGGTGGTTGGGTCTGGTGTCTCCGAGATACTGGTGACGGGGGTATGTGTTTGGAGGTTTAGGGTGGTGGACGGGTGGCGGGAGAGGAGGGTGGAGAGGAGGGATAGGACGAATTTATAGGGCCAGATGTGGGCGGCTGTGTAGTGGAAGCAGCCTTTGGCGGATTTTATGCCGGAGATCTGTATTGAAAAAGATGTAAAATGGAGGGTTAGAAGGTTTGTTTTTGTATACTACTCTTCAAGTTCGTATCCTTCCTTTCCCTCTTCTTTCATTCAGAGAAGCTTTGAAAGGGAATAGTAACTCAGACGAACCCTTTCCACGTTCTTGGACGTATACTGTACGTCTTGTTTCAGGGGAATCCCCGCCTTCCGCAATTTGTTGAAGGCCTTCCCAACTTCCTTGCAGTGATCTTCTCGAAGGAGAACATCATAGCTTCGCGTCATGGTAAAATCGCAGTCAATATCTTCTCTCTCAATTACCTCTCTGATTGCGGGGATATGCTCGGCCTCAAAATCCGACAGCTCCGCTGCCGCCTCCAACCCATGCTTTTCGGCATGTCTTACTATCGGGAGGAATGGGCTGGGACGCAAGTGTCCACCTGAACAATGGGTGCGTTAGTACTAGATTATTTGATCCTAATAACTAAAGGGTCCCTTTTTGCAGATTTCTATGTCTAGAAATTCAGTTTGGAACAATAGTTAAGGAAGCAGGGATGGAAAGACTTGCCATTGCGCCCCGTCGCCCCAAAGCAGGCCTGACGTGCTTCAAGAATTACTATTGATGGAGGTGAGGGGTTATCCTGAAGGATGTGGTAGGCAGTCGAGACACCTGCGTAGCCGGCTCCTATAATCACGACATCACATTCGCTTGGTAAGGTCTCGGTTGAGCGATGATTCTCCAGCGCATGTGGTTCTGTAAGCCAAAACGAGCGCATGCCATTGGGATTTGGAAAGGGTTTTTGAGGGGCTGACGGGGTCATGCTGGGCCTGTTGCTTGGATGAAGGGGAAAGCGGGCTATAGTACCTATCCAGAGTTGATGGATACTACTATTGTAAGAACTTGAATGATTGTTGGGAATGATGCTTCCCTCGAGACATGTAGAACTAATAGAAGCACGGATTGCCTTAATACCAACGTCCAAAGGGGTTTTGGGCAGTCGACCAGTAGTCAATCAATGTCCGGCATCTCGTCGTATTCAAGCTGGAGGGGGGTTAGCGGTGTAAATAAGCTCAGTGGCTCAAATAGCCGAGAATGTAAATCCCACCGATTAGATCGGTTACCTGCATCCGGGCTTTATCTATGCAGAATGAGAGGTAGTACAGTAGTCCCAGCGTTGTTGACGCCTTCACCAATGCGAGCTTTACATGAGACAAAAAGTAGGTAGCTCCGTGACGTTATTGAGAAATCTAAGAAGGTGCACTCGCATTCCGAGCTAGTACTAAGCCGGAAATACCTTATGAAGGAGCCCCATACAATGATGCTTTTTTGAACGCATAAAGGCTGGTCCGCGTCTGCATTAGCTAAAGAAAACTTGCAATAAAAGCTAAAGACATGTTAGTAGATAAAAAGTCCAGGTTGACGGGATATAGTATAGACATACCAAGCTACAAGTACTACTGAAGCCCGTCAGCACTGCCACCAGTAATTTGAGGCCAAGTTAGTACTGACTCCCATTCCTTCAAGTTCTTCCGGACTATGTCTCCAAGTAAATTTTACCTTGAGCTAGGCTTTAAATTTTATGCATATAAATTGAGATAACTACGTAAAGCTGTTGCTAGAATATGTTGAACGGGTGTAAAGTCATAAGTTTCACAGACCAATGAGAACATTTTCATTGGAATAATTTACCTGAGCAAGAGCTTGACCGAGTGTATATGTCCTCATGTTTGGCGTAGTACATATAGCTGTCACTGTCCATAAAATGGCTAGAATCGAACCAGACAGGCTAAGTATAATAGCAGAATGTTTCTGTGGTCAACCCATGCATACTATAGAAGCTGAGCAAAAGGAATTCTCTGAGCCAACCGAAGGTAGTATCTGTACTTTAAATATTACTCCCAATATAAATCGAATCATGTTAAGTTTTTTTTAATGTGCCTCTAGCAGAAAAATAATCAAAAGAGCACAAAGTTTCAAATCGATAATGTAAAGCAGAGTTACGATATCTCTCAATATCTCCCACTCTAGGTCCACCATCATTCTGGAAAAAAACGCAACAAGATGTTTGTTAGACTAGGAAGGACTAATAGTTTTGTCAATACGTATGTTGAGTGAAGCATCAATTGGATATTGTTTTCTTAAATAATAACCTTTCAGTTTCAAGATGTTCGCATGTCCCGCGTGCTAAAGGACATTGTTGTACACGAATAAATGGCAAGCTTGCCGTGGGTTAACTTTCTGCGCCTGTCAGAACCATCAGTAATTTTTTAGAAAATCAGGCCAAACATGTAACAGCCCTACCCCTCACGGTATGTGACAACGAGTTGAATAAAGTCTCAGGAAAGTTAAGAATTTTCTTCACGATTCGGAGCTTTTCATTAGACTCAAAAGCAACACATTCTACAAGTAGTACTTTTGTGCGACCTACCGGTAAGAAGTCAGTTTTCAGAAGAATGACAAATCTACGATTGAAAGCACGAATAAGACATGGCCAGCGTTTAGAGAGTCTCGGGAGTCCCTGACGTAGATTCTAGCTTCGCCAGCAAAACATGGATCCATATCGTTTAAGGTTAATTAGGGCCCAACTTTAATTTGACCTCCCATTACATCACCGGTTGACTCAGCCACAGGCAGGCTCCGCCTCAAACCTCAGCCCTTCCAAGTTAAATATCCTCAACGTTCCGCCGTTTGATCTACATTATTATTCCGTCGTCTTCACCAACGCTGAGATCCCCTAAGAGCAAATATTGAGATCTGTGATCTTCTGATGACATTTGATACTGTTAACTATCAATTTCGCTGATCTACCAGCAACTATCACCCTCTCTGAAGCCTGTTAGAATATTATCTCTGCTCCTGACTAAAGCGAGCAATTCTTTATCTCTACCTTACCCTTGCAGTAAGAGGCATTGCATACTCTGAGTTATCGTCTGGGTTTCTTTGTTCGCGTCCTTCACCACCTACCATCGAACCTAAAAGGATTTTGTCATTCGGGCTCAACCAACGTTTAAACATCGCCAAAAACTAAGGCAGCAAATCTAGCAATTACGACACAGGGACAAGTTTCTTAAGTGCTAATTCTTTTATTTCAACTTTTGTGGGAATGGCCTTCCTCTGTTGCGGAAGGCGAGACAGAGACGAAGCTGACGTCCCAAGCCGACCTGTTGATATCAAAGCCACCCCCGCCGGGAAACAAAAGGCAAGCCGGAGTCCAGTAGCATCTCGTCCAGCTAGTATGCACAAACCCACTCCAGACACATCAGCTTTATCTACTGCTGATGAAAAACGGCGTGTTTTTGAACCTACTGAGAGTCGCGCTGCGGGGCCGAGCAACAGCGTTATGATGTCCGAGGGAACACACAATTATCGATCAGAACCGCTTCAGTCTGGAAATCCCGTATCGGGAGCTCCGCCAAAATATCAAGCTGGAAACAACGGTCAAAACTCGCTAGCTCCGTCAGACAACCCACCTCCTTACCACAACTGGGAAGCAGCCGTTCCAGACACGGCCATGTTTCCCCCTCCCCCAGCCGGCGGCTACTTATATTCAAATACAGGGAATGCATCAGCAGAAGATGCCGAACGAGCACATGACTTTTGCGATAATACTCCGCTGTGGACGCCATACATGCCCTCAGAAGCGGTCTATAAAGCCGTCCAAAGTTCCGATCTTCGGCCTGTTAGACCTCAAGAGTACAACGGAAGCCTAGATGTTGTAGGTAGAGGCAGATGGAAAGGTCACACCCGGGACAGTAACGGAGACTGTATATTGTTGACGGGTTTGCCCGTATACTTCCCAACCAAGGATTCCCCCCTGGTGACAGAACGAACCAAAACGATCTACTTCGAGGCCAAACTCCTTGGTCAGTACCGTGGAATTGACGACCAGGTCAGTGGGTTTTCTATTGGGTTTGCAGCACAACCATATCCTACCTGGCGATCTCCCGGTTGGGAACGAGGCAGCGTTGGTGTTTTCTCCGACGACGGGTGCAGGTTCGTGAATGATTCGTGGGGCGGGATGGAGTTCACCACGCCATTCAAGGTTGGCGAGACAGTTGGGCTGGGAATGGAGTTTTCGTTGCCTTCTACGGAATCCTTAGTTAAAGCTCAAGCAACCGGCACACCACCGACACTCCAAATTAAATTATTTTTGACGAGGAACGGTCAAATGGCCGGTAGCTGGGATCTACATGAGGAGGTGGATGAGGATGCTGGTGGCGTTAGAGGCCTGGAAGGAGATTTCGACCTGTACGGTGCTCTTGGATTGTTTGGTGGTGTTAAGTTTGAGGTTTGCTTTGATCGTGCTGGGTGGTTGTGGGTTCCTCCGGCATCTTAAGAGCCGCGAATTCTTAGAGAATTTCTTATATCATCTTGTCCGTCTCCTTCCCCATCTCTCCTTATCTTCCTTGTGTTGGTAGTATGGGCTCTTTCTTTTATTTTCTTCCTTTCTGGTTTTCCCTTATTTGCATTTTTGTCCACGAATGGTTCCCTGGTAAATGAACAGTACTTAGTACTAGTATTTTAGAATATTATGCCAATGTCAGATATTTCCTGCAATAGCGAGTTAACCATCCTTCACACAAAGACTGAAAATGCGATTCGTACTAGCAAACTTCCCATTGAAATAGTCGAGGATGCGTGGTATTATCCAGCAGGCAGAATTTGATGTGATCAGGCCAAACCCCCAACGCGTCTCGCGTTCATGCATCGTCACGGAATCGCCAAAATAATCTTCCGGGGCGCAAACATCCCAACTTGGAAGTTCAGCGCAGCAAAACTTGGAAACAAAGGATCCGTATGAAAGCAACCAAAACATGAGAACACTACAGGCTAATGCAAATATGATGCCTTTTTCAGTACACGCTTGAGAAGCAAACTGGAATTGGCATATCTTTTTGACATTGGTTGTTCTAAGCACAGTCACGATCCCTCATAAAGCAGATCACATCACGGTTCCGTGGACTGATCTGACACAAATCGTTTCAGATGCATTGGAAGATCTGACGCACATGTACCTTGCATGTTTTGAGACCAGTTGCTATAAAGGCTGAAGGCCGTCTTGATGTCCGAAACAATGCGTGGGTGATACCAACCGCTTCGAGACACATATAAGGTTCCTCCGAGGTTAACAACCAACATAGTACCTAGGCAAAATAACATGCTCTTCAAAGAACGGAGTTGATGCAGCTTTCTCTTTTTGAGCCGTGCTCCGTTGAAGGCTAAAGAGACGTGCCAAGATTTGGGCAATCTATGTGAAGGTCGTGACGACGCTTGTTGCGACTTCGGGATTATTATGACAGGCATATCCTGCATAGGTGCGGAAGCCTTCGATGCAGGTAATGTCAATGCGTAAGCACTGGCTCGTGTTTTCCCTGCGTGAAATGACGGAAGCGCCATTGTGGACAGGCATCCGTTAGCTGTCATGTTGCAGGCGCTCAATGTGCGCTCGAGGGAAACTTCTCATGCCTCCTGTTAGAAGATACAATGGAGTTGTTTTTCGGCTCTCGGATCAGGTGAGGCTATTTTTGGTGTTACTGGAGGCCTTGTATTTTAAATCGCGCCATAATTCTGGCAAATGAGAGCCTTTTGCGCCTGTAACATTCACGCTGGTCTGTCATTGGTCCTATACCACGAGGTTTGCAACGGTCCGTCCCGAGAGTTGGATCATCTGGGAGAAAGCCATGGCTTTTTTACTTCCATCCCTGCATGATCACGGACCCCAGAACCCTCTCCTTGTCCCCTGTTACTCGCGGTCTGCCGGGTCTACGACTGTACTTACGTTGAACAACTACTTAAGGGTCCGTGCATGCCAACCAGGAGTCTGCAGATAGTCCCACTGGCTTGGATAAAGCAGATTTGGCTCTAGCCCTTAGCACTGTTAGCCTCGAGACTTTCCAAGCCCTGTCTTTGATTCGGATCCTTTAGATACTAGGATTACAGCTTGCCAAAGCACGGCCACGTGCCTCTATTGGTTGACAAAATACAGGGCAGTTCGTGCCTAGGTATCTTACCCTGCTGTTAATCTGGAGGCGTACGTACTACCGTCTTGATATGAGTTAAGGAGTGGGGCGTTATTCGCTGATAGCGGCAGACACTCCGTCAGGGGCTCCTGCTGCAAAAAGCTTAACCAATCCACATTTGGCCATACCTGAAAGGTCAGTACTACAAATTGGCGGACTACTCTAGTGACAAACTTCAAGTACTTGATTCTAGTTTGTCACTCCGTTTTACCGAAATCTCTCAAGAGACCAAATGCTAAGAGGGAGAGTGTCTCCTATGCGCTCCTCTCACCAAAATAGCGAACATATATAGAGTCCACCTTCAGGTATCTCCGCGGAACTCAAATAGAACGCACCCCGTAACGATCCTTGTCGGCTGCAGAAAACGATCTGGTCAGTAGTGGCTCAGAATAGATTGGATCCTCTCAATGTCTGGATTCGAGCTATACTTCAAGATAAATTTGAGGGAGAGATTGACCCTTTTCAAATCAAGCTTTGGGAATTTGAGTGGCTCGAGTGAATGGAAGTCATTTATCTCATCTTGTCAAACCTTTTGCTTCGGAGATATATTAAGATATAATGATTTTATTTGAAGCCCAGGCGAAGTATACTCCTCGTTCCACCAATGACGGCTCTTATTTCGGTAGATGATATTTAGAAGATGACTTAACTAATCAAACACCTTCTAGGCTCTACCTAGGGTGATGACGTCCGACGTATTTACGCTCGCTAGCTACGGCGCCGTGCGTTTGTCGAGTGATATAGGGCGAATTAACGTTTCTATTTGGGACCCAAAATGAAACATGTGCGGCTACAGTGAGCATATTTGAGGGATGAATGGATGAATATTGCCTACATTAACTCTTGACAGATAAATGTGAATTCCTAGGGGAGGAGGGGAGGGAGAAGTTTGTGTTAGCCTGTATGTGCATATGATAAAGGCAACCTTTTACATACGAACTGCCACTGACTGGTCAGATAGCCCCTGATGTTCATTTATACTACAAAAGGGGCGTCTCAACACTTATCGAAGCTGCTTCACGAATCTCGCTCCGAGATAGAAAGGGGGCGGGAACTTTTTAAAACCGAATGCACTAAAGTCCTTGAATATGCAGCCGCCATTTTTATGAATGCGGCCCCATTACCCGGTTAAGATATACGCCGGACCTTTTGCTGGTTGAGAAAGTGTATGAGAACATAACGATACTGGTACTTCGAAGAGACGAGTAGTTTCCGAGACTTGATTGTCGTGCTATTCTTAAAAGGGGTTTCTATATGTCAGTACAAGCATGAGCTATCTACCTAGGTAAGTATATGTGTGACTATTCATATAAAAATTGGGAGCCTTATCATCCACACCAATCGTTGCTGAGATGAGGTTTCAGTTTCAATACGTATATTGAGACATAGAGGTTAACTTGAAGTGGTAAGTTTATGCAAAAAAGGAGCAACGTAGTCCGGAATGGTTTATCTATCTATATAAAGGAGATATGACCATATGAAGCCGATATAACTTGGCATCTATCATCCATAATTTTTCTTCTCTTAAGAAATTTTATATGCTGAATGTCCTCCTTCTTGGCTTTCTGGAGGTCATTCAATATAAATCCTATACAATGAAATTCACAGCTCAGGCATCGCGCCTGTTGCGTTTCTTTCGGAACGTAAATATGGTTAACGCCCCTACTAAACCAAGAGAACTAGCCCAGTAAGGATTGTTTCAATTTCTTTTCAATCATTCTTAAAACAATACTGAGATAGATACTGATTAAAGCACGCCCTACCGGCCATATTTCTTTCAGTCAAAGTAATTTGTTGTGAATCTGGCTAAGCGACGATCTCGGCCATATCCGAGCCGTTTACAAACTTATTACTTGCACAGTAGGTTGGGGGTATTACCGCGGCTCCTGTAAGTACTGCGAAGGGTACTAGGTATCTCGATTCCATTTTAAAAACGGAATTTCTGCCGACATCGGATTTCTCCGTCAAACTACTCGTTTCCCAAAGCTCCGTTTTGCCTGAGCAAATTTCCTTCTCAGGCAAAGGAAGGTTGACACTGTTCTTGTGGATAAGTTCTCTTGTCAACAAATAGCTAGTCTTTGACGATAACACTAAAAATGGCGCTGCTGCACGGCCATATTAGGTTACACATCAGTATGCATGGGTCCCTGGGCGAAAACACGCACGTTGAGCCCCGCAACTACTCAAGCCTATGCATGAATTATGCGTAAGCCTTGAGTACATGGGAAGGAAATAAGGTCTATACAGATTCAGAAAATTTGAAAAAGCAAAAACAATCAAAGATATCTATGGTCCCGACCCATGGATGTTCCTGCATATTCCCAATCAGGAAACCATCAAACAAACGTGGCATATCTTGCGTTTCTCAAAAGTTGACTTTATTTTCTTCAGGTACTAGTAATTAGGGGGTAGCTCTGTTTTCACCAATTCTGAGGGTGACCATGTGAACATATAGGGGAACTATAAAAGGTGTCCTGGTTTGGCAAAAGCGTTGAAATCGAAGCACGTAATTGACACCGTTCTTGATATATTATTTCGCTATTTGGGTAACTGTGCGTCTTCCGAAAGCGGTAGATTCAGATCCCTGAAAATCCCCCGGGCTCGGTCAGCGATACCCCTGTCCTCCCAGCTTTAGTGCCTCGGGGGGAAGCACAAGTAGCTTCCGCCGTGAAATTTGGCGTCAACCTTGATAAATACCTAAACATCAATTAGTAGGGACCCCCCGGCATGACAATTATCAGTATCCTAGAGAGAAATTTCTTGCGTGGCGTACAGCGTGATCAAGATCTCCCGCATCATTTGCTACGAGGATGGTGCCATACGATCAGAGTTACTATAAGTGCTTTGACGGAAACGAATCAGGGACAAACTGCAACTTTGAGATAATTTTAAGTTAAGTAGAACATCTTCGTGACAAGGCACATCCTAGGCAGCGAACATCGAAAGAACAAGTTGGTTGCAACTTGAAGATTCGCTAACGCCGGTATGCATTAGTAGTTCAACTTCTCTAGACATTGGTGGGGTACGGAGACGAACACGTGTTAATAACGCTTTTTGAAGTAAATTAACATGGAAAATAGTTAGTACTTTTTAGTATCACGGTATTTTATCAAAGAGCTTACGGAGTGCATCGATCAATTTCGCGAACTTGACAAGCTTACAACTTACGGTACGGCACGTTCCCGTACCGCGGGGTGGCTTCGTAGATCAGGAAGAACAAGGAAATTTATCCAAGGAAGCTTTGCAGGTTCCAGACTTTTTGGGACGCTTTCAAGTTTCGGGATTGTTTTAAACGCAGTTATTCAAGCCCTATTTACAAAATGCTAGAGTGAATCCCAGTTAGTGCAGAAAGCGCAGAAAGGAAAGATCCATAGGCTCTCTGTAGTTATACCATGAGAAAACAGTCAAAAACCCCCAGTATATGTGTATGTGGTCGTTTTGATAAGCCTTTTGATGTATTTCCTCAAAAACTTCCCCTCGAAACAAAGAAATGACGATGCTATCAACAACTCACGTTGACACAGCACGGGAACCACTGTGCAAACCAACCTACTTACCTCTTCATGGTGAACAACAAGGGTGGAATTGAGTTAGCACGGTATCCCTTCCTTACACTGCCGTTTGTGGCTAGTTGCAGATTTGTCCATCGAAGAGCAGATGTTCTAGGATGTTGCGTTGACGGAATATTAGCCCCCATAAAGTAATAAGTATTGACTACTGCGCGGTTAGCTCTAACCTTGATTATCCTTTTGCAACGCTGGGGCATCTGTGTCTTCAAAAAGAGCACTGAAAATAAAAAATGTAAACTCAGCAGGCTTGACAGGCTGAGCATATAAATTGTGGCGGTGAGGAATAAAGCGGTGAGTCCCAGTCTATGTTAGTCAAGTTTCATAATCATTAAAAGCAGGGGCTATGATGTTGAGCTTCTTAGCAAAATTTCAGCAAGACATACTTGTTTCTCATAACACAAGAGCTCGTTTTTCCTTCGGATGGTAAGTACCGTAATAATATTCTTATGAAGGATCATCAGGGGACATGTAACTTCCGAACGAATAGACGATAGGCTAAATGCAACATAATTGAGACTTTCGCAACGCTTGTTTGTGTTCACTATTGGATTCCGAGACCATCAGAGCTATTTAGTTTAGCACTTTCAGAAGTTAGCACCAATCAGACGACCAAATGAGCTGAGCTGCATTAGGATAATGCAAGATAACTCACACAACGATGTAGTCTCTCGTCAGCATTTTTGCCGGATGCCACTGTAGGCTTCGCTGCTTCAGGAATCAGGCCAGGCAAGAAAACGATCACAAGTCGTAGACTTGGAGGCCGTAGCATGTCTATTATCGGAAATATGACTTGCATACCATGAACAATGCCTTGCCTAAAATGGAGAAGCTATTATGGAATTGGAGAAGGTAAATCACCACTGCAGATAATAGCAAGTTGCTCCACTGATGCTTTTCTAGGGCCTGGGCATGTTTGACGAGGTCTGGATCATCGATAGCCGCTCTCATCGAGTCATCGACAGTTTATGTGCTGCTAGTAATTATAAAAGTGGAATCGAACCGAGTGGCCTACGGGTGTCGGAACCTCGTCGAAATGCTCATGATATCTCTTGCTTGCCACCATTCACCGGGCGACGGCTAGCAATAGCCAAACCTGGGGTAGGACTGTCAGACCAAGAAGTGTAAGAAATGGCGGGCTCAATAATGTCAACCCGAACGGAGAAGTTTGATGTAAAATCTCGGGAAGCCATGCACATTGTATGTTCGGGATATCCGTTGCGGTCCCATAAAGTATTTAAAGTTTGATATTGCAGAACAGAACAATCCGTACAATTTTATCCGAGGGCGAAGATCATGCTGCCATGTAAAACCGTGCTTCTGAACTTCACGATTTTCTCTTTTGGTCACCCATCTTTTCTGGTACGAGGGGAGGAGTACTAGTAGTATGTTCAGATTCCACATTACGAGAGGTTGGTGGATCTCAAAGGGAACCCCAGCGGATCTTGCCCCTTGGCGCGATATGTTGTTGCGCGGCAGTCGAATAGTCAAAGGAAATTCCCACTTTCAAGCGGCAAGCCAAACAACAGTTGCCGGTAATAATCAAGCAGCATGAAGAACAATGCCATGTGATGAAGCTGGGAAATATGCTCGAGTCGGCATTGTCGGCTATTCTCATAACCTTCACGTAATAACCGCAAGATCAGTGATCCAGGTTTTTTGAACCTGAAAATTTGAGGATGAGTGGCTATTCAATCACTGGAATTCATGGTTCGACCTGGAGATGAATGCCGTGACCTCAATGGATTGTTGTACCCTGTCTCAATTGACGTATGAAATGTGGAAGGAAGATATATCTAGTTATAGTATATGTATGTATTCAGGGAGAGTCAATGAAAGATAAACTCGTCAATGTGTTGAAGCGTTGGCTCTACGGAGTACACATGGCTACTTCATCAACAAAGTTGCGTCCCAAAAAGGAAAAATCCAACGTCCGTCCAATATTCACCGCGTCAATCTATCTAATAATCCCGTTCTTTCAAAGGAACAGGCCTTTTTGTGAGAATAAAATTAGTTAAATCTTTCTCGTCAGCTTCAACGCCACATCTTTACGTTGCAAAAGCTCGCCGAAAACGAATCCGTCAGAAATCTCAACGAAATCGCCATTGTTTTGGTTTCGATAATTGCACTGTGCAACCCAAGGTTTTGTGCCCTGCACTTATACAATCACTGTATAGCGAGCCTACTGATATACAAGGGCTTTCGGTAGGTCCCAGTCAACCATCAGCAAGGCGTATTGTGTTACTAGGTAATCACTTCCGGCAAAGCCTGGGCTGCGCACTTGACATCGTTTCCTCATTATTGATATTGTCCAGGCTCTTTGACATTTCAACACACGGCAAATTCGACTATTAATTCTTTATCCAAACTCAGGCCCAGCCTGGTTAGTGGCTGTAACTTGACAACGGGCTATGCCTCGCTCAGGAGAAGATCGCCACTAGGATCATGTCAACTTCAGACGTTCATGCGCCAACGCGCCACGATTTTTGGTGGAGATAATAGGGCCAGCGTGACAGCACTCCAGAAGGCTTGCAATAATAGTAATAGGGCGCTTTTTATCAGTTGCAAGGACGAAACGGAAACTGGACACTCAACAAAGAAAACTTCCAAGCCGTAACCTGGTCGGTTATAATAATAATGATGATGATGATGACCGACAAGTGATAACGCACCGCTTGTCAATACTATGAGCTAACCTCAAACCATTGTGGCCCCAGTTCTTTGTTTTGCAATCGCGAATATAGCAATAATGATAGGGCGGACGAAGAAAAAAGCAAAAAGAGAAAAGAAAAGAAAAGAAGCATGCATAGAAGAATTTTCATGTATGCACCATGATCAACTTTTATTCCTTTCGGGTAAGTTTCTCTTACGCTTTGCGTTATTCGCATAACTCTAACGGCTGAGCCATTAACATGCGTTTCTGTAGATGAAGTCTCGCTATTCGTTGCGCCCACCACCTCTTCCAACGCCTCTTATCGGCAGATAGGTTCAGTCGGCAGCATGCCACTGTACTGCTGTCTTTGCCACTGCGCTATGAGCGCCTGGACACGGTCTACTCCGTCGTCGAGCTGGTTAAGTTCAGTCGAACTCGATCACCCACTTGGCCCAGCATTGCGTTGCCAGAGGAATGGAAGCTGAAATGTGATTGAGCCTCTGGTTTGCTTGTGAGGAGCTCAGAGAATGAGTGCTGCAATCTGACATCCTTATCAGGCATTTCGACAGGATACAAATCAATCCTTGACTCGCAGTTCAGCACATAGTATACCGGAAATACTACTCCGGGCACCGACGCTCATTGCCATTGATCAATTTTATTATTCGCTTGTTCTGCTCTTTCGCTTCAGCGGCACGGTTCGATGGCGGGTCGACGGTATGTTTATCACCCGTAGTTGTTTCGGTGATTTTCAAGACTAATTCTGTTGCCCCAAGCTTTGCTGCTGATGGGTCAACTAACTCAAGAGTCCAGCCAGTGACCCAGTCCTAGCCCCGGCCCCATATCTTGTTAGCCTCTCCTGATGAATCCACCTTCTCAAGTACTTTTGCCGCCCCCGCTAAACGAGCAATTGCAGCGTCTGTAATATTCGTAGACTCAAACGGATGCAATAAAATGGTTGGAGTACGGAGCATGTATGAATTACACTCTCATGGGACTATCTAGGTAAGTAGTCCTTTGCAACCTATGAAACCCCTGCCTCAACGCTACGTTGATTATAATTAACCTAGAACGTATTAAATAGCCCTCGTCGATGTCCCTTGCTAGCCACAGCCCGCTAGTCATGTACCTCCCCTGTCTTAAAAAAGCATGGTATCCATATTACCTGCATAACGCCAAAAAGAAAAGAAAATAAAATAAAAAAAGTTGAAAGCAACAAAACAGACAATGAGAGTCCAACGGAAAAAACAGAAACCGGAAGGTAATAAACTCGATAACGCGAACGACAATGGCCATATGGCAACGGTTACTTACTAGTCTAGTTTTTCGTGTTAATTATTTTTGCATATGATATCGAGGGCAAGGTAGATTACTCCATACTGACTGACTTTCCTAGAGCTCCCCACCGCGAGGTTTCTTTATACCCCCAGTCACCCTTCGCTTTCGTGCTCCCAAATCTTTATTACTCAGTGCTACGAGGTTTATTTAATTCGGTATTCCCGCATACTTTTCTCGTTCTTGATTATTTCACCTTTTTTCGCTTCACATTCCCCTTTCCTTTTGTTCAGTGGTACCGCCACTGAGACAGTCGTTTCAATTGTCGTTAGCCTAGCTGGGTCGGAATTCCTCTCTATCCTAATTTGTCTTTATATATCTTTATATATAGCACTGCATCATATTTCTTCTCTCTCGGGCGGCATTGTGTCGATTGCGTACAACTAGATTTCTTTAGAAGTTTCCGACAAGGCAGGGTCCAAACATCATGTCCGTAATGGAGCTTGACAACCTATATATGCTGTCCTTCAAGCTATTATTGTCAGTGTTCCACACCGCAATCGCCCCTTACAGACATGCATATAACGTTGAACGTCACTGGAATAAGGAATCGCGAATCGTCTGCTGACAGTTGACCTGAAACAGCCTCTATCGCTATGTACGTCTCGTCGTTAATTTGATCGCCGTTTGGACTTTTCGTCCGATTCCTCCTCCAGAGAACCCAACCTTGACTTCTCAAGACGCCACCATTATCATACCCACCTTACAAGGCTGCGGGGACGAGTTGGAAGAAACGCTTCGAAGCATTCTCATTAACGAGCCTTTCCAAATTATTCTCGTGACAATTGATAGCAACAGGGGAAATGCGGAGAAAATGCTCAAGAACATGCCCGCATCGAAAACGCGAATTCAATTGCTCAGCATCCCCAAAGCAAATAAAAGACGCCAAATGGTACGGGCTATTCCCGAGGTCCAAACTAAAATTACGGTTTTCGTGGATGACGACGTGAGCTGGCCACCAAGGGAGCTGGTGTGGTTATTGGCTGTCTTTGAAAAGGACCCTATCTACGGAGGGGTAGCAACCTGCCAACGGCTCAGACGATCGGACGCACCACTATTCTCTATGCAGCGCGTGTGGGACTTCCTAGGGGCATTATATCTGGAGCGCAGAAATTTCGATTGTGCCGCGACAACGCATGTGGATGGAGGCATGCCCTGTCTCTCTGGACGGACCTCTGCTTACCGTACCAAGATCCTTCAAGATCGGGAATTTACTTACAACTTCACAAACGAGGAGTGGTGGTTCGGCAAATACGAATTGAATGCGGACGATGATAATTTCTTGTCCCGCTGGATGGTGACGCACGGCTGGGAGACATATTATCAATACCACCCGGAAGTGGAAATTCAGACTACTCTCGAAAATAATGTTAAATTCCTCAAGCAATGCGTTCGGTGGTCCCGGAGCAATTGGCGGAGCAATCTTACAACCCTGATTCAGGAGCAGGTCGTTTGGCAGTAAGTTTCTCTCCCCCCTTGAGCTAGCGATACTTCGTTTCGCTCCCCTTGTTCCCCCCCGGAGATATCCAGCCCTTTCGCTTCTCTCTGACGGTGTCCGGGTCTGGTATTTCATCCCATTACTCCCACTTCATGCTTGAGCAACGAAGCAATCGAGGCTACGCGAGGGATACATTATTCAATTATCATTCAACTTCTGCTTTTCTACTTCCTTTTGTTATTTGCTTTTTCTCTGGTTTTGTGCGGGATTACGTCGTATTTGGTTTTTGCTTTTTCCTCATTTTTGCTTTTTATGATTTCTTTTTCTGGCCTCTGAGGATCGAACAATCCTAGGGTGGACCTAGCCCCAGCAAGTCGCGCAATCAATGCCTTTAGAGCAGCCGAAGCTGGACTAGAATCCAGCCCCATCCTTGCCATGATGACGAACCATACTTAGACCAAAGGCTAACACAAGGGGGTCCGTGTTGACACCTCTTTCGTTATTAGCCGCCAACCGTGGAGCACCTATGCCGTCTACCTCACCACCCTCTCGCCGCCTGCCTTCGTTGGTGATCTTGCCCTCGTCGTGTTTTGTTACTATGGCACAAAAGATTGGGACGATGACTCTCGCATGTTCCTGCTCAAGTCTCTGGGCCTGTGGATGTTCGTTAGTAAATTCATCAAGCTCCTCGGTCACTACATTCGGTATCCTGTCGACTTCGTCCTGCTGCCCGTGTCAATATTATTCGGATATTTTCACGGTCTGATAAAGCTTTACGCTGCCTTTACGCTCAATGTGGTAAGCACATAATTTCTTCAGCCTGTTATTCTCCAGTCAGCACAAGTATGTACAATGTACAGGCACATGTGGATCAAGTACCTTTACCAAGGCTACTTGGATATCTTGTTCACACCAATACTCTGTGCCTCGTTCCGGGTGAGGTTGTTCGCAGTGGTTCTAGCCCGTCCGTCCTTCCTCTTCCGGAAACAGCCCTTTCGCTTGCCCACATTACCCAATCTCCACTCAATTTGTGGATTTCGGGCGAAGTGGACCTACTACTCTTAACTGGCCAATGCTGTGCAGTCTGTCACAAGCGACAACATAATAGTGCCGCTCTTCTAGCCCATTTTCCTTCAGCGCTTTTATGCCGAACTGTACCCCGAAATTTTTTGTGGATTGAAATTATATATCACTGTGCTTCAATCAGTCTTACTGACATATCTCTGTTGTTGCGACCTAGACCACATGGGGAACCCGCGACGGTGCAGATGCGAGCGACGCAGAACGCATGCGGGAGAAGCCAGAAGATGAGGAACACTCGGAGGCAAAATCTTCTATGCCCTCGAAGCATTAACAATTTCCTTTCCTAGCATCAACCCTGACGCCCCATTACAAAACTTGCAAACCAAAAATTTTCGGAACCAAAGCGTGTATTGGCGTATAAAATACGCATCGCTGTTGTATCGGGTGATTCGATACTACCGCAACGAGTCAACGACCTCCCACTCCCCACACCGAGTCCACTCGCTCGCTATCTTGCGGGCCTCTTATATTGATCTGCATGCCACAGACAATTTCACCCCTTGACATGCAGGATGCCAAATCTGGAAGCAACGAATTTCTTTTTGTCCGAGCCGGGATGGCAAATGCACGACATGAATTTTACCTTTATTCCCATTTCTTACTTTTTTCTTTTTTTTTTACACGAGCCGTTCCGCTAACGGGTCCGGTTCGGAGCAAAATTATCAAGCCACTTTCCTTTCACGCTGACAGGCTCTCCACGATAACGATTCGTCTTTTGACGGCTCATCCCTCGTCCATTAATACCCCTATTTCGTTCCCTGTGTGCACACGATAGAGATTCTGGTCGGTTTTCTGCAATTTGTGTTGTTTCCGTGCGGCTGCAACTCGATACCATTCTCATCTTTCAATTTCATCATCTTTTTTTTCCACGATTGGTTTGCAACAAAACCGTTGAGATTACGGATCCTAATACGGCAATACTACTGGTTCAGCAAGGAAGAAATCAAGTTCGATAAAGCTGCCAGCAACAGGATGAGCGAGGAATAATTTATAAACTTGATTCTTACTTATTTTTTGAATTTTTATTGGGGGGGATTTATGATGACGTAATGCATCTTTTTATCGTCCCCGGATTTTGTTTCGACCTCATATTTACCTGCGTCAGGAAAAAGTGGCTGGGCGGGTGATGTGTCTTTTCACGTCCGTTATATCTCGTTCTGTTTTCTTCTTCTTCTTCTTCTTCTTTTTTTTTTTTTTACTTCTTTTTTCCATTGTTTGTCTATAACCGGTTGTGGCCTTTTGCTTCCTTGTTCGTACTTTTGATCTCCAAGCTTTTTTCTTGTCATGGTGGGCCTTTGAAGCATGCATGAACGATTCTCCTTACTCAGTGTATGATTTTCTTCCAATTTCTTGTCCCATCTTGCCCCATCTGACGTATAACGAACGCGGTTGGTCACGTTAATGTGGTAATAGGAGGGGAAATGAAGGGTCGTTCGAGGCAAAGCGGAGGATGTAATGCTCCCGGTACAGTGTGACAGTCGTTTCGCTGAGGACTGGCGAGAATGGCAGGATACGAAAAGTTCAAAATTTCTCTCTGTCTGACCATTTCGCGTATATTACAGTGAGATTCAAATGCTTTTGTTTAGCTCGTCGACACTATGCTTGAAGTTTGATTTAAGCCTTCCAATCTTTTACACCTCCCTTTCCAAAATTCCTACAAGTAAATTAATGTAATATTTTTGTTTTATATGAGAGTGTGGAATTATACAATTCTCCCAAACCTCGGACTTCAAAACGCTGCTGCAACAAATGAGGTTCATTCCGCTGTCAGTTATAAAGTAACTAGACTTTATAGAAAGTCACGGAACATCAACCTTTGTCCACTGCATCGTGGCTCTTCCTAGTAAAGTCTATTCGTTCTAGAATAGCCTTTCCTCAGCCACGTCTGCGCAGTCTGCAGCTCTGAGCCGTGGCAGGTATAGAAGGTGCATTATCACGCAGAATGCGAGGGAGATAACGGAAGCTACCCATGTGAAGGGCTGAGACATTGATCGACAATCAATCTATTGACGGCAAGCCGATTATTGCAAGGCAAAAGTTAAAGACCGAGAGTGAAACGGCCAAAAAAACATGTGCGTTCCAGCGTGTAGTCCCCTCAGGTATGCTGATGCGCTTTTTGCTTTTTCTTTCGGCTATATACGGTGGCAGGATCTCATCATCTTCATGATCTCCCGCCTCCGCAGTTGGGATCCACACAGCTTAATACGCTCATCGTGCGTGTTATTGCTTCTTATCGCCGCGTACATCCCTGTCCATTGAATTTCCCGGGGATGATGACAACGGTGTGCAGGTGCGTTGCAGGGAACGTGGAGAAGCTGAGGCTCTTGTTTCTGTGTGCCGATTGCCGTTTTAGACTTGGGACGTTTTCTTGGTATGTTCTGCGCTCGGCCCCATCGCAGGGATGTTCATGCAAGTAATGAGATAGAAGTAGTGGGGCTCGCAGTAATGGGAACAGAGGGCGCAGGGGTCTCCAACCTCTCATATACCTTGTTCAAATCGATTAAAGAGTGCCTTGGCTGTTAGTTGATTTTGAGGCAGTCTGGAGAAGGCGAGAATAAAATCTTAAGTGGGAGGGTAGTTCGCTCATCGAGAGTTGAATGGGACAGGGGTTGCCTGGTCGGGATCACTGCATATCGTGCTACCCCAGATATTAAATGCAGAGCTGACAGTGGCTATGGTAGCCTCCCCAAGGGATATGGAGTGACGCATGTTTCATCCTTCTCGGGTCCGTGGCCGTGTTGTTGCAGCACGCGCGGCTGCTGTGTTACTTCCCCTTGAAATTAAACAAAGGTATGTCCGGGGCAACTAATAAAGACACGGGACGTCATTTTGAATGAGCCGTGGATAAAGTTCTGTAGGGCTGCTTCTTGGGTTGTTCGATCGGTGGGTACTCTGCACCTTCTGGGTTGGATTCATCGAAATATCTTGCTTCATATGAGACTTGCTTTTCATTCAGATTACCACTTCCACTTCCTCTGCAGGAAAATTTTTTCCCCTCCCAGTTCATGCCAGCGGCCAATCTGGATGCACCATCTGCGGCTCGAGTCTCACATTGATGCATTATTTTCTGCAAATAAGGAATTAGTCAAAGCGTTCTTTTTTGGAGAACGACGATACGAAATTACCTGCATGTGCAGCAGCACTATAGCCGGGGAAGTGTACCCGATGGATAGTTCATCGAGCTCATGCACGCAGTAACCGAGCTTTCCGCCCTTCCCTCTTTCAAGTTTCCATACCGATCATGCAGGGCCTTTAGTGCCAAAAGGTCCACTGATCTGTTTCAGAAATGGATCAATGGGACCATGATTCCGAATTCTCACGTCATTCTTTAAGGGGATAATACCAGAAAATATTCGAAATTTGGATGAGCACTTGAAACTCATGGGTCTTCGGAAATTGAAAGACACATATCTCACAGGTTATACGACCAAAAATTCTGTTTGACAGAGTCCAATCTACTCTATCAATCACCGCACATGATGTAAAGTCATTTGAAGAATACCAAGCGCAATCAAGTCCCTGTCAGCCTCAGAAATAAACAGCTCGGTATGTCAGGCATGAAGAACATTAGCAGCACAACTGCAATGTTACTTTGGCATTCGATACTTCAGAATTTCACTCACAGAAGGCTTTCGTCCACCAGGTGATCAGTTATTTGATACAAGTTTTTCACTGCTGCAACTGTTAAAGAAAGGCTATTTTTGAGGCGAATACTCGACTTGATAGTCGACGGAAGCCAGGTTGGTTCTATGACCAGAATACCAGCCACTGAAAGACCAAACAGAAAAAAGCAACTTAAGTCGCCTGATGAGGCTGAAAGAGCTAGAGATAGTGATGATAAGAGTGATCGTACTTTTGCTGCTGCAGATCTCGCCCTCGGATGGTGAAGAGTCCCTGTGCCCTGTTTGTTGGACGGTTTTGCTCCTCAAATCGCCACATAGTCATTCCGATATCATGACATGGTATCCTGATGCGAAGTGTTTCAATGGTACAGTTACATATGTTGGATGGACGTATATACTTAAACCCGGTCCAACCTGTTATCGTGGTTTCGTCTTTTTCAAAACGGTCGAGAGGCAAAATCTTATATCACGTGATATAAATTAGGGGAAGAAGCCCTAATCAGAACAGTAGCACTAATTAAAATACTCTGTAGCACATGAAGCTTCAATGTGCTGACAGATTGCTGAGCGTCAAATCCATCTTCTGTAGATATTCCTCTTGAATGAAGTTGTTCGCGTGCCTTATAGTCCCCTTATTAGAGGTCACCTTTGTATACTCTTTTCCATCAACTACCAAAACAGGGTGCTCTGGCGAAATGAACCTTCAATATGTTTATATCAGGGTCTGCCTTCCTATACTGGATATCACCTGACATAACCTCAATTTTATCCTATTAGAAGTTGTTATGTGCCTGCCTCATTTGGTGGGTGTCGTCCTTCTATTCTAATACGGAATTCGAAGCATCTAATTAACTTCCTAAGATATTGCTCCGCTTCGCTCCGCAAATCATCTCCGAAAAACTATGCATGGAATTAACTGGCTAGGCCCCTCTCCCAAATTGATTTGCAAATTCACAGATAAAATAGGTATATCTATTAGTTATAAGTAATAGAGCTCCGGGCTACAGGACAATGATAGTTCAGCTTCATAGTAGAAAACAACATGCTCAAACCTTTCGTTTGTAGTAATGGTGCATTTAAACATCAGATATAAGAGTAGCCCGAGCCAGTCCCTAAATACAAAGAAAAAGGCGTTAGAATGTATACGGGTGACAAGTTGTTTGCCGTCCATTTATCCAAAAGCATGCGCCGGCATTGCTAGTAGTGAAAAGTGATCCCGACTTTCAAGCTCTTGTAAGAGTCAGAAATCAGGAGTTACCGTCACGGAATCTATCACAACGTAGGCGTAATTTCCGCTCAAAGGCTTATTTCGGTCAGAATTCGAGGGCCTGTGGCTGAGGATGGATAGCTGGTCAATTAGCCGACAGTGACAGTAGTATAGGAACCGAAAACCTAGGGAGACAACTAACGAAAAGCAACGTCAGTCGTGAAAGTAAGCTTCAAGACAGGGCCTTCCAACTCTGGTTGGGAATCCGGTTATGGGTTCGATACGATCAAACACCATCAGAAAAGACGTTCCGCCATCCAGTAGAATGGAAGTCAAATCGACAAAAGCCCCTTATTCCCGGTCGGATGTCAGTGACTCAAATCACCAGAACTATCGTAGCAACCTCAATTTGGTTACCCCAAGCAATCACTATGACAATTGATGGGCCATCCCTCGTAGCAAAATTGCATGCTATATTCATTTCTCTTGTTTGAAAGGTGCATAATGCTAACAGGGCGATGACACGATGATTCGTGTCATTTGATCCTTATTGGCGTAGTACAAGCAGTTCTCGTCGCCCTCACTGCCTGGTACTGTAATTGTTAGCAGCGAGCTGCTAGTACCTCATCACGCAGTGCGCTTTCGTCTAGTAAAAAGGTTGAGATACTGGCTTGTATCGACCTCACGCCCTACCAGCATGGCTGCCACGGATACGTGCCCATTTTAAAAGCACGTAAATAAGATTGTCGTCCGATCTTTGTTGCGCTCATCACGCAAGGAGGCAGTACATTGTTCCCTGCGATTTCCTGCAAGTTGCGCGCCGTTATCAAGAAGAAAGTGAACAATATGTTCGTGGCCGCCGCTAGCAGCGCTTATGAGTGAAAATCCGCGCTGCGGATCAGCACCATGAGCAATTGCAAATTGTATTATGTTGAGATGTCCACTCTGAGCTTGTATGGCTATAGTAGGAACATAGGGTTCCGCACCCTTCTCCAGAAGCATGCGTACTATTTCTCGGATCCGCGTGCCACTGCTGTTGCTATATGAGACCATAGAAGAGGAGATAAAATCTCGGCAATCGTTCCTTGTAGAATCGAACTCAACACTATGCTCAAGAATGATATCGAACATCTTCAGCACAGTAATCGCAAGCTTCTTCAAGCGCAAAGCCCCAAAATAGCTTGTTTGTAGAGAGTAGCAAGCTAGGGTGACCGGCGTCAAGAGCCCACTGAACAAGATCGCGAGAATTTCCTCGGATTGATTGCAAAACCACCTGAAAATAATTGACGTTGTGAAATTCAATACCGAACGAGCCATGTCCTCTTTCCCAGCGTAACATGCTGCTTGAAGGGGATTTCAAAGAAGGGGTGTAACCAGGGTATCTTAGTCTCCAGGTGCTTCAGCGCCGCACCCGCTCCAGGCCGGAACTGCAATGTTCCCTCGGCAAGAGGCATTAAATAGAGGCCTACCAAACTCACTACTGTACGTGTCGCATGGAACACCATCTTTGGAGAGTAACTGTTCAACCAATTCATAATCCCCGGCGCATGCCGCACCTGCAAGAAGGTGGTATAAAGTGCTAGAGGAACACTGATCGAGTTCACCATCGTCGTACTCATCCGAGCCCAAAATCTCCGTTAAATTACTGGCAGTGCGATATAAAACTACTACTTGGGACAAAAAAGTCGCGTAATAAACGCGCCTGTCCAGGATGACATGATTTGCCTCTAGAGGCTAGGTCCCTGAGGCACTGACGAATTGTGGACACGAGCTACTTCTCCCTCGGAGAACCAGCCAGTACCTCCGAGCGCAGCTGTTTCGTGACCCAGAAATCGTGGAGTCTCCAAGCCTTGCGATATCTGTGGGCAGAGATATCATACATTAGTACTTTAGTAGCAAGCATTGCTCTTTGATTTCTGTGTCAAACAATTCTGTGAACATGTAGTCAGTACATTTGCATAGCAGCCTTCAGAATTTTGACGTAGACAAACTGCAGACAAGTGTGAGACTCACATCTCTTTCAAACCCATCTATAATAACAAGTCTGTCGAATATCTTCTTTAAGAGCTCGGGGGGGGGAGGGGGGAAGATAAGAAGAGTCTCATGTTGACTACGTGAGAAAGAAGCCTTGTCCTTTGAGGATTGATCCTTTTGACGTAGCGGGGTTTTCACAAAAATCAACGCTTCCAGTAGCATATTGCTCGGTCAAATAAGCCTTCTTTCATATGCATTATCTTTGTTCGTAAGTAATTTCAGGGTAGCTTGAGGAATTAGAAACAACATGAGAAGTCGCTGTGTTGGGTGGGCCCGGGAAGAGCTGGTTAACCCAATCAGGCTAGACTATTCAAGTTAAGGTTAAAACCTTATTCTTACGTGTGGCTGAGTCAGCGCCTCAGCATCCCAACGCCGGACTCGCCAGAACAACCTTGACCTCAGGATATATACTTAATCCCAAATTCAATAAGATACATACATACCACCATGAAACAAGTTCCAAGAATATCTGCCAATTTTAGTCACCGACAATTTTCACGCCTATTCCGGGTCGACTTGCCTCACACTCGGCATGTCCATTCGTCGGTAGCAAAAGGTGCCGTTGCGCACCCCATAAACGTCCGCGGCCCGCCGCCAAAGCCCCCAGTCCCATCTCCCGAATTTCTAGAGCGCATTGAGCGGAGGAAGAAGCAATCGGAGCTCATAGGCTGGGGGAATAGCGCGGAGGCCAAACAAGAGACGGCGAGGAAACCGTTGAAAAGGCGGTTTTGGAAGGATGTGCATGTGAAGGAAGTGCCTGGTAAGCTATATCATATGGGCGATTTAATACACCCGCTCTTGGAACTAGGAATCAATTGATCGGTACAATTACCGGTGAACACGACACCATGCTAACGCTTCATCAAATTCATATACAGAGGGCTACCAAATCCTCCTTGACTCCCGCCCCGTCAAAACCCCCGAAAAGAAAGTTCTCACCATCCCTCCCTCAAAACCCCACCTCGCCCACGCCATCGCCCTCGAATGGGATCTCCTCGTCTCCGCCCAACAAGCGTTGAAACACCACTTAATCCCGCTAACCTCCCTCACCGCGCGCGCACAGGATGTCGCCGCAGAAGACGCCGCGGGCCAAGACACCATCCGCTGCGAGATCCTAAAAACCACCATGCGATACCTAGACACAGACACGCTGCTCAGCTGGGCACCGGAGAAGGACATTCATGACCCCGTGCCAGAGGATGAGGAGGGCCAGGAGTCACTGCGC
This sequence comes from Helicocarpus griseus UAMH5409, assembly GCA_002573585.1. Taxonomy (NCBI): domain Eukaryota; kingdom Fungi; phylum Ascomycota; class Eurotiomycetes; order Onygenales; family Ajellomycetaceae; genus Helicocarpus; species Helicocarpus griseus. The sequence goes on along the minus strand of PDNB01000088.1, from coordinate 44,185 downwards.
GATCTCCAAATTAGAACCGCACGGCCAATCATTAGCTTCTTGGTCGCCAAGGTGTGGCCGGGCATTGAGATCAAGCCGGCGTTAGAGGGGGATAGCATCATGCCATCCCCGCAAGAGCCGCTTACGAAGGAGGTTATTCGGGGGTGGATTTACGAGCTGCCCGCGTACGATCTAGCGGGGTTGGAGAGGGGTGTTTTGGCGACAAAGAGCTTGCTGGTGGCAACGCGGTTTGTTATTGAGTGGAGTGAGCATTTCCGTCATTTGCAGCCGGAGGGGCGGAGGGAGTTTGGGATTGAGAAGGCGGCGGAGGCGTCGACGTTGGAGGTTACTTGGCAGACGGAGAAATGGGGGGAGGTGGAGGATACGCACGATGTTGATAAGGAGGACGTGAGGAGGCAGCTTGGGTCTGTGGTGCTGTTAGTTAGTGGGGAGAGGAGGTAGATCTTCTTTCATATGGGGGAGGATATGTATAACAAGTACGGGCTTCGCAAGGTCCTGATGTGGATATTGTACACTATTTTAGTTATGTGACTCCATAATAGACCCCAAGATGGCGCAAGGCGGCCATCATCAATCGGTGTTTTGTGATCCTGAAAGATCAGGAGCATTTTTTCTCTTTAGTCAAGGTTCTGATATTCATATAGTCTTTATCTGAATCTTTAGACATAAATACCACGGATTTGATGATCAAATCGAGGGAAGTTCTCTGCCCCAAACCCTTTGTGACAGGTGAGAAGTGCAATTCTGCCTTTACTTCATCATCACAGGTCATATTAATATTGCAGTAACATAGCAGATGTAGCCACCATCCGCACGGTGGGGGAGACCCTAAGTGAGTATGACAAGAGTTAAAGACTTGTCAGTGGCGTATAGGTCCGAGCCACTATAGGTCTCAACTGCATTTGCATGGCAACTGGAAGCTGAAGTGCTATCCTTGGACACAAAGGAGAAATGCCATAACTGGCAATTATATAACACCCATGACATATAAGTCCTGACTTGAAGAAGACAATGGCATCTCTGTCTCAGTTATATCAAACATGTGCGTCGCCTTTGCATCGCTTGTGTCAGAAGCACAGACATAACATCGTGTCTGTTCGTGGCGTTGTTATTCACGACGTGCATTCCCCTGCCGAATCTGACGACGGTGACGAGGCTTGCTCTTTTGATATGCTGTGGTCCAGTTAAGAAGCTTCCCTTTGCAGCCCGCTGGGGCATGCCCGAACTAAGCGTTTGCCTCTAAGCGCGATTGGGGAAATGATAAGCCCGCCTTGAACAAAAGTCCAACGCCACAAGTCTATCCAAGAAGACCCCAGCCCTTGTCCCAGTTTCCTGCTTCCGTTCTCCCCACTTTCTTCTTCTTTCTCAATGCAATACCTGCGTTGTCTTCAATAATATACACTGCACAGCACTGCCTATTCTTTTTCGCTTACACCAAGTCCTAGAGACCGTCCAAACGCCGAGCACTACTAGTAACGAGAAGACCCTCGCAAGGACTCGAGAGGACTTGGGGCGCATCCGCGGTTAGCACCAGTCCGGGAAAATGGGAGATAAGATAGGGTAAATATGAACATTTCCTTCTTGTGATTGGGATCTTGTAGGCTCTGTTGCGAGAGAATGCGGTTAGGTTCATATTGGCGCAAGGCGTCTCTAACAGGATATCTGTCCGCAGTTATTATTGACATGACACCTCTCCCAGAACACATCTCCCCTTTCTTTGAAGTACCTCTCTTTTTTCGTTCTGCAGTTTGAGAATCATTCGTTTGTTTCATCTATGTTGGTAGCAAGGATGCGCATGCTAATAATAACCCGTCTGCTGGTCTTAGTCACAAACGCTCCAAGAGCGCCCTGGCCCTTTCCCTCCTCCACCGCGACAAATCCAAAACACAGGACAACAACCACCAGCATCAGCATCAGCATCAGCATCAACAAGACTCCGACAGCCTGTCCTCAACCACGGACCAGGATGCTTCATCTATGGTTCCGCCCGCCTCGTCAACCAACGAACTCCGTCACTCGCATTCAGCTTCCATGACTAATCTGCATACCACCCGCCAGCTGGTGGGGACCGACGGCGTCGCCATGAGCAGCACCAGCACCTCCAACTTGAACGCCGTCTCTCGCGGAACCTCTGTCGATCAGTCGCCTTCCAGAGATAACAAGGGAGATGCATTGGCCAGATCAACCATGTCTATCGAGCAGTCAGTACGCACCTTTCGCCTCTTCGAAATCCTTCGCAGCGGCGATACAACTGCCATCTCCAAGGCAATCAAGGAATGTGGAGAACCCCAGCCCGAAGGGACTCCCTCCCTGGGAACAAGCATCCTCCACCTAGCAATACAATGCGCTGAGCCGCAGGTTGTCGAATATGTCTTGTCCACTGGCACCGAGTTAGACATCAATGCGCGCGATCGTGATGGCAACACGCCACTCCATCTGGCTGCCCAGTTGGGCCGAGTCCCGATCGTCCGCGAGCTCCTTGACCGCCCGAATATCAATGATTCTGCTATCAACTACAGCGGCCAGACCCCTCTCGACCTTGCCCGTACCCCTGAGATATTCCAGCAGCTCCAGCTAGCTCGATCGATATTCCTAGACGCCAAGACGAAAGAGATACAGTGCCTGATAGGACAGGGTGATTATGAGAAACTTGAACGTCTGCTGGTTGAGCCCCGGGTTGAAGGAGTTTTGGACGTGAACAGTTTGGATTTGGTTACCGATCGAACCACTGTGATTACGGGTGGCACACTGCTTCACGAGGCTGCCAGAAAGAAGGATACGAAGCTGATACAAATTCTCTTGATGCATGGAGCCGATCCGTTCCGGCGTGACCGGAAAGGGAAGCTACCCCAGGATGTTACGAAGGACGATCGAACTCGCGCTATCGTGAAAAAGTCTCCTGCTGCGGTGATTGCCCAGCGCGGAATACAGGAGAAGGCGATCTTGGGAAGTTCAGTCGGTCAAGGGAATCTAGCGCGCCCTGGGGCCGGAGAAACAACGCTGGGAGGAAAGGATGCGCGGGAAATGAAGGGATATCTTAAGAAATGGACCAATTATACTAGTGGTTATAAGCTTAGATGGTTTGTATTGGAGGATGGTGTAATGAGTTATTACAAGCACCAAGGTATGTCCTTTATTTGATCCCTCCGGGAGTATGCTGTTTGATGCGTTAGCTTCGACGTATATCCATGACTGATTTAAGTAGATGACGCTGGTTCTGCCTGCCGTGGTGCGATCAATATGCGCATAGCAACTCTACACATGGATGCTCAAGACAAAACCCGGTTCGAAATACAAGGCAAATCATCAGTCAAATATCACCTGAAGGCGAACCATGTTGTTGAGGCCAAGCGTTGGTTCTGGGCTTTAAACAACGCAATCCAGTGGTCTAAAGATGAGGCCAAGGAGGATGATAAACGTCGCACGAGGAACGCGGAAAGCTTGCGACAAGCGAAAATGGAGCAGTTTGACAGACAAGGCCTAGATTCTCAAAGCGATTCCGGCAGTCTTCCCGGCCGATCAAGCGGGAAAAACCTTGCGCCTCCATCCCTAGGGGGGGTGCCAAGCCACACCAGCTCGAGACTGAGTCTTCAGACATCAAGAGGAGGAGCGGATAGTGTCCAGGGTGAAGACGAAAACTCCGCCTTTGGGCCATATGAAACGAACTTCTCCCAGACGGACATCAATCGAGTGCCAACCCTTAGCAATAGCATCACCCCCGAAGGAGAGGCCGAAGATGATGAGTATGTTGATTACGCTAGTAGTCATGAGATGCAGCCTTCGAACAAGGATGCTTTTAATATTACTGCACAGTCTGTTAAATTACAGCTCGATCTTTTGAGCAATGTTGCTGCCGCACTTCAGACGGAGAAGTCGAAGAACCCTCAAACCCCAATCTCAGACCCCTCCATCGAACAAGCATTGATTGCCTATGAAGGAGCAGTCAGCAGTCTAAATTCCCTTGTGGTTGATTTACTCAAAATCTCCAAGGATAGAGATGCGTTTTGGCAGTATCGCCTAGACAGAGAAGCGGATGCTCGCAAGATGTGGGAAGATAGCATGGCTCGGGTTGCCCGAGAACATGAAGAGCTTCAAAGTAGAATCGGCGAATCCGAAGAAAAGCGAAAGAAAACGAAGAAAGCGCTGAAAGAGGCTCTAGAGCACGGCTCAACCGCGACTAGTCGTCCCATTAGTCGGGGGCAGTCGCAAATTCAAATACAAGATGCTTTGGACGTGGTCAAGGAAACAGAAGCAGAAAAAGCACCCGTTCCTGAGCGTACCGACACCGAAGATTTGACAAGGAGAAAGTCTGCAATCACGGAATACGCGAATCTGTCGGAATCGGAATCCGATGAAGATGATGAATTCTTTGATGCAGTTGATGCCGGAGAAGTCGAGGTCATCGACAAGGTGCCGAAAGAGAAGCCTGTAGAGCCAGAGGAGGTCATTTCTGATATTCGAGACGCGAAGCACAAGGAGATTGTCCCGTCATTTAAAGGATATGAAGATCCAGTCCGGAAAAGGCTTAAGATGGAAGCCGATGATAGGCCTAAGATTTCTCTATGGGTACGTTCAGGAATATGATGCCTGGTATTGGGTATTTGCTAACACCAACTTTATAGGGTATCCTAAAATCAATGATTGGCAAAGACATGACCAAGATGACGCTTCCAGTGTCTTTCAATGAGCCTACATCACTTCTCCAGCGGGTAGCGGAAGATATGGAATATACTGATCTCCTTGATGCCGCTGCTGATCGTACGGACTCGATGGAGCGTATGGTTTATGTGGCTGCATTTGCGGCTAGCGAGTATGCTTCAACAATAGGTCGCGTGGCAAAGCCGTTCAATCCTCTCCTTGGAGAAACGTTTGAATACGTGAGACCAGACAAGGGCTATAGATTCTTCATTGAGCAAGTCAGCCACCATCCTCCCATCGGTGCCGCCTGGGCTGAGTCTCCCAAGTGGGACTATTATGTATGCACCCTTTCTACATTATCTACTTTCTGGTCATGTAGTCATATACTAATCTGATGCTAGGGTGAATCTGCTGTAAAATCGAAATTCTATGGCAAGTCGTTCGATATTAACCCCCTTGGTACGTGGTTTTTGAAACTCCGCCCTGTCGACGGCAGCGAGGAGCTCTACACGTGGAAGAAAGTGACATCCTCTGTTGTTGGTATCATTACGGGTAATCCTACCGTTGACAACTATGGGCCCATGGAAATTAAGAATTGGACGACTGGCGAAGTCTGCTTGCTTGACTTCAAACCGCGAGGCTGGAAGGCATCGTCTGCATATCATGTCTCCGGTAAAGTGATGGACCGGGATGGATCTACTAGATGGAGTATTGGCGGTCGTTGGAACGACAAGATTTACGCCAGACTCACTCCCGGGCATCAAGAGTCTGTGACACCACCACACGATGACCTTCCCCGACAGCCTGAATCAAACCAGGCATTCCTTGTTTGGCAATGCCACGAACGGCCTACTGGTGTTCCGTTCAACTTGACGCCTTTTGTTCTTACATTAAATGCCATCCCGGATAATCTTAGACCTTATCTCCCTCCCACCGACACACGTCTTCGCCCTGACCAACGTGCCATGGAAGACGGTGAATATGATTTTGCCGCAACCGAGAAACACCGTGTGGAAGAAAAACAACGGGCGAAGAGACGGGAGCGAGAGTCCAAGGGCGAGGAGTTTGTACCCAAGTGGTTCACTAAGAGCAAATGTGACATCACAGGGGAGGAGTACTGGGTCTATAATGGACAGTATTGGAAAAGCAGGGAGGCCGGTGACTGGTCTGTCTGTGAAGATATTTTCTGATGTACCAATCAAAGCACTGCTTCTATCTTCTGTGTTGCTTTTGCATTCGTTCATCGTGTCAGCCTTTAGCATTATCCAGAGTGGTTTTATTTTGAGCATTTGTTTCGTCACTTTACGGAGGCCTTCGTTGGTATAACCGCGGCACATCAAGTTTAGGATCGTTGTTTTGGCATGTATAGCTATCATACTTTATCGCTCAGCATTAATACAATTAATATTGAATTAGATCACAATTTTATTCACCCCTTTTTTTAAAAGGCTCCAACGGACCATAGCCGCGCGGACCTGATAATCACGTGCATCTAATTAGCTTGGAATTGACCTCGAACTTTTCGACGACACTCCTCCAGCAGCCAGTCAAGACCGCGTTCTCATCCATTCTACCGGCCATACTCGTCAATGGCCATGGAATTCACCTGCCAGAAATGTGCGCAAGCACTTAGATTGGGATTACGGCCACAGATCCCTTCAATTCGAGCGCGAACCGTGCCCCACCTAGGACGACGATATCAACAGCTAAGCACCCGAGCTACGTCCAACCTCCAGCCCCAAGCCGGCTCACGGCCCAACAAGATTCACTCAGAAGCTTCCAATGCAAGGGCCGTATCGTCATCTGCGAAACAAAATGCTGCTGCCGCTGCTGCTGCCCCCTCAGCAGCACACAATGGGCGGCCGCTATTAAGGCCGGACAACCTCTTCCACTCCTTCACCAATTCCCCTTCCCCCGAAATCCGCCAGCGAGCTGCCTACATCAAGCAGAATGCCTTTTGCCCGCACCCCAGCCATCGCCAAACCCGCGTTCCTACGTCCCCGCACGATTCGGAAGCGAGGAAAACAGCCGAAGCCGGCAGCGACAGCCAGCCCCCCGCGCACTCCGCGTTTGAGTGTCCGGACTGCGGCGTGCCGATATACTGCTCCGAGGAGCACTGGATGGACGATTTTGAGGCGCACCTGGAAGTCTGCGAGACGATTCGGCAAATCAATGAGGACGACCATGATTTGCGGTCTGGCCGGTTCTTTTCAGAGTTTGACTATGCGGGCATACAGGAGGATGACAATATTGTCAACATGACGAATTGGGATACATTCTTGTATACCAGGCAGTTTGAGGCGATTAATGATGATAGGCATATGAGGCAGGTTACTAGGTTGCTTACGTATCCGGTTACGGTGGCTAGTGTGCTGCATGAGCTTAGTCCCTATCATATCCGGAGTGGAGGGAGGTTGACGCCGGAGGGATTGAAGAGTTTGAGTGGTATGTACTGCGAAACTGAGATGTACAATTAGAGTCACGAGGGTTTCGAGGCAGTTGCTAACTAACCAATTCCCCTCTTAGCCCTCCGCTACACCCTCCACCCACCCCGCGCCGGCGAGGACTCCTCAATGTCCGGCCTCCGCCTCAAAGCGCCCCCCGTCCGCATTTTCATCCTAGGCGCGCGCGCCGAATCCTCCCTTCCCCGCGACGTCTGGCTGCAGCTATCCTACCTCTTCCCACGCGCATTGATAAACCTAATCTTCATCGGCCCCGAAAGCATGGCGAACCGGGACGCCGAATTCCCGCTCCCCGAACGCACCGCGTCGAACCCCTTTGGTGCCATCGTCGAAGACCGCGTGCACCCGCTGATGAAAATTACCACCTACGTCGACTACTTCCACACCATGCACCGGGCCAACATGTTCCAGCCGTACGATCCGTACTTTGACTGCATCATGCTGTTCCACCCGGGCCTGGGCCATCCGGCCAGTTCGCATGAGTGGGAGGAGACGCTGCCACATCTGCTGGAAACTAAGGTGCCTGTGTTGTGCACGGGGTATTCAGAGTGGGATATGCGCAGGGACCAGGAGTGGGTGATGGAGAAATGTAAAGGGGAAGTGGACTTGCTGTTAGAACCCGGGGAGAATCGGTTCAGGAGTCTACGGTGGGATTTGAATGATGTCGATCCGCATGATGTTTCGTGTGGGAATTGGGGTTTGTGGGGATTTAGGGGGAAGAGGTATGTTTTCGTCCTTTCCTTCTTTTTTTCTTTTCCTCTTTCTTACCTGGGTTTGCTGCTTCGTGAGGTGCGTTTCCATATTCATGTGCTAACTGACCAATGTTTTTCCATTTGCAGGTATGAAACAACTATGAAGGACTCATGAAAAGCGGAAAACCAGTCCGTTTTGTAATCTAGATATATGCGGTACACTATTCATCTTGAGCTTTTTACTTTCTTCTCTGTATTATCCTGCGCTTTATTTTGGATGGCTTATTCCACTCAATATTTCCATGCATTAACGGCCTGATATTGCCGGACACTTTTAGTGTCGTTTGTCATGCTGTCCATATTCTAGTTTCTGCTTACTGCCGCTTTTTTTTCTGCGCGCCATCACTGCAAGACTTCCCAGACAGGACTAGATAGTTTCGAATCGCCCCTCCTACAGCCTCCGTTTCGCCTTACAATATACGGACTATTTTATCAAGATTCCTGAGTGTTGAAGAACTTCATTGATGTGGACTTGCTATCTTCCAATAATGGGCAAGGGCAACACGATCTATGATGCGCGAAGAAGACAACAAGAATGACTGTACAGAAGAAGTTAATTACAAGAAGCGAAATGCCAACCAGAAATCATCCCCCAAAAGTAAACCCTCCGTCATTACGCATAAACGGCCAACAGGGCCAGGAGTCATAAATTCAATAAACGAGCGGCAAAAACGGAAAGAAAAAAGACAAAAATCTATCATGTGTAATCGTCATGAGCAAATAGGTATCATCCCAAACCCCATAGAGAAGGCCGACCTACTCCAGAATAAGAGCGTAAAAAAAAGGAAAAGCAAAAAGAACCCAATGGGCAGAAAGAATGAGAAAAACGAGCGAAATTATAGCAGCGTAACAGCCGCAACAACCAACGTAACCATAACCCAGTACCCGCCCAATCTCGAGATCATGGGAGTAGCCAAGCTACTCCCACCCTCCGCGATAGATGGATCCGCATTAGTCGTTCCATTATCCAGGGTGCCATTGATATAGATGCTCTTCGTGCCGTTGACCGTGGCAACTCTAATCGTCGACGTGTTCTTGGGCATACCAAACTCATCCTTGTCTTTGAGCAGGTCATTGAGATAGGTGGAGTTATCATTCTTGTCGCAACCGCAGACGCCATAGCGCTGGCACAGACATTCAACGGGAATCTTGGTAGCGTTTCCGTTGGGGTCGGAGGTATTGCGGTAGTCCCAATGGCCGACATGGTAGGCGTGAGCACCGTAGAGCCAGACACCAGGGAAGAACGCGAGCGCGGCGATTGGTAGGAAGACGAAGGGGAGCAGTCCCTTCCTTGAGGCTTTGCCAGCTGAAAAGGGAACTGCGGCGCCACCGCCATAGTAAGCGCCTCCGCCATAGCCTCGAGGGGTTCCGGAGCCGTAGCGTGAAGATCCGCCTATGTTGCTGTTCATGCAAGAGACATGTCAGTCAAACGCGCGGTTACATTGCAGCGAATCGCATTGTGTGTATACATACCTTGTAGGTCTAGAACCGCTAGAACCTCCCCTACCGGAACTTCCACCACTTCCCCCACTTCCCCCACGGGGCCCACCGCCGCCGCTGCGACCTCCGCTCCCGCCGCCAGATCTTCCGCCTCCTCCGCCGCCGCCGCCCCGTCCACCACCTCCTCCTCCACCTCCTTTCCGTTTCTCTAGTTCGAAAAACTTGGGAGTATCGATAACAAGAGATGGATCAATAGCTTCTCTGGCTCTGATATCTGCGACATCGACGTCTTTTGATGGGATATTGCGCGGTGCGACTGTGGAGGTGAGGGAAAGGAGAGCGCAAAGCGCAAGACCGTAGGAGAATTTCATGACTGTATTAGAATGATAGACAAAAGGAAAGTAATAAGATGCAATATGAGTTGCAGTATTAAGATAAACAGTCTACGAAGATAAATATAACGAAGTGGTGTGTTGGTGAACTTGATAGTAAGAGGCGTTGGGTACTTTTCCTCGGTCAGGAGGGAGGACGAGTTTTATATACGACAAGGAGTGAGATTCTAGGCAGTGGCGAGTCACAACCAAGATATACAGCGCCGGAAAAGGAATCCGTATGGATTAACAGGCACACTTTCGATGTGGTGATGTTATGGATGATTCTGGAGAGGTGAAACCGCGACAATAATATGCGGGAAGTTGATGGTATTTGTAGACGACATATTCTGATTCAGCTGTGGCTTTGTTGTGATCTAAAAAGGCCGCTACTACGATGGACTATATGGATAGTCGCACTGCCCTAGGCGATCCGGATCCAGCAATAACTGCGATTTTTACAGAGGATAATTCCTCCACGTCGCTATGACGCTAAGAAACAATATTGATAATATTGATAAATTGTCAGGTTTCCGCGGTGGGCCAGATTCGGAGACTTCAAGTTCATCCCATGCAAGCAACAATATGACATCAAAAGAACGTGATTGATCAGCGTGGCTTGGGGAAGCAGGGCCCCCGAAAAGCGCTTGATCTAATTGGATCTCAAGGTTTTCTTCTTCTGGGTTGGTATCGCTCACAGCCACAGACATAGTTTAAATCACATCCATCTTATTGGGCACACCCGTTTGACAGCGGGATTCTGTGTGCTTATCTTCGTGTTGGGAATCGCCATACTTTCGCCAGGTACTCTGCAAGGTTGACAGCCGGAGATTATGCGGAGAGATACCTGAGGCGGTTGGTTAATATAGGTATTTATCCGTCATCTCCTGCGGTATCCCTATGCGCAAACGGAGCCAAACAAATAGCGCACCGCCCGTTCCATTTAATATTTCGCTGTTTATTATTTGAAATAGTCCTTAACAGCCCTTTGAATGCCTTGAGTGAGTGGTGTTTGGCCTGTGTAATCCAATATCAGTAGGGGGATTCCAGGGACTCTCTAGGAGGCAGCTACCGTCTAGTCGCTTCTTCGCCATGTCTGTGTATCAATGAATCAGTACTAGTAGACTTGTGAGACTCCGGAATCTCCTAACACGATCTTCGAACTGTATCACAGCAATTAGGAAATTCCAGTGGTGATATACTATCATGATCTCTTCAAGTTGGCTGTTGTTGGCTTCGCATCTGTACTGGAGGAGTGCCGTCCCAAGCAAACACAGCAAACACAAACAGAGCCGCCAAACACCAAAAATTTCCTCGCGCCAACAATTTCTCCCACACCCAAACCACAACCACAACAACCTCCAACAATTCAAACCACGAAACCTTGACACAATGAGCTCCGCGGAATTCGAGAACGACCATAGAAGACAGTCTTCTCTTTCACCCCTGATCAATCCCAGTTTTCCCCGCAGTCAGGTTCATAAGACTTTGCTGCAGCTAATAATGCGAAGCAAACCTTGCTATGCGACCAGGCGGCCATGGCCCACCAGGCTGTGTCCTGGTCAGCGCCGTTAAGGAAAGGGAGACCATCATATGAGCCTGTGGGGTTTATCAAGGCCAAGGCTATCGAAGCGATTCGGGAACTCGCAAAGGATGACTTCCTCGTACCCGTCAATTGGAAGAGTTCTATACTCAATATCTTGCAGGCGACTCAGGCGCAAACGATGATCAAATGGATAGACATATCCGAACTTTGGCGGCTAACGAGTCCGCCTTGGTGGAGGAGCATTCCACTTTCCCTCCGTATCACCTTTTTCGACCTCCGTGCCAGGCTGCCAGGCAGGATCTGCTCTCGGAAGTGTACAATATGTGAACGATGCGACGCGCCTTGTAGTCTTCTCATTCCACCAATTCTCTCCTGGGAGCGACGAATACAATAGCAATGCCCGAAATCCAGCTGTTCCCCAAAGATTTCTCTTTGTCTACGAACCCTTCTAAACTCTGAAGGACAAACGACATATCTTACACGTCTTGTGTGCATGTCGGTTGGAGCTGGATTTTGGGATCTAAAGCATTATACGGGCATGTTCGGAGGTGTATATTTGCTTTCGCTCTTCGGCGGAGCGGTATTCTTTCTTCGAATATGTTTTGTTTTTGCTTGCGTTGCGAGAGCAAATTACCTTCTAAAAGGACCTTCATAGTTCATGCTTTCTGGATTCCCTTCTTCAGAGGAAGCTGGTTTTTCTACAGATGAGCATGACTCCTTGCGTCTCTACATTTCGCATACTTAGCTATAATTTAGCATATCTAGCTATGTATCTCTGATATTTAATCTCATACGGTACCAATCCGTCAATATTTAAAGACATAACAAATCTATCCTTGTATATACCAATCTAGTCGTTACATGCAAAGCATCCCAGCTGCCCAAATAATCATTAAAGCGCTTCAGCCTAGAGCTTGCTCGAAACACCCTCATCGCCCTCAGGAATTTTGACCACAACCTTTCCCCAAGTCTCCCTTCCCCCAAGCGCCTGCAACGCCTTGGGCACACTCTCCAAGCCCACAAAGCTCTGATCCGTAAAACTCGTCCCCTTGAATTTACCCTGGCGAATCAAATCAAATATCCCATCCCACACCACTCCCACCGTTTCCGTCTCAAAGTTCGCATATTGCCCCCAATGCAACCCCACAATACTCACGTTCTTCAACAACACCCGATTCAGCGCAACCTTCTCAATCTTCCCCGCCGCAAACCCGATAACCAACAATCGCGCATTCCACGCCACGCATTTCAAACTCTGATCAATCATGCCCACAGGATCATAGACAATATCAACACCGGCCTTCTCATTCCCCGTCCGCTTCTGCGCGCACAGCGTCTTCACCGCCTCCGGCCACTTAGCATCCTTGTAGTCGATGGTGTAATCCGCCCCAAACGACTGAGCAATTTGCCTCTTTCTTTCGGACCCCGCCGTGGCGATCACCGTAGCCCCCTTGGCCTTTGCAATCTGCACAGCAGCCAACCCCACCCCGCCCGCGGCAGCATGAACAAGTACCCAATCCCCGCTCTGCACATTCGCGCGCGTAACAAGGCCGCCATATGACGTCGGTGCCGTGACGAAGAGGCCAGCAGCGTCCTCAAAGCTCCAGCCCTCGGGGACAGGTCTCAGTGCAGATTCCAGAGCGAGGATGTGTGTAGCATAGGCGCCCTGCGTGGCGCCAAAGACTCTATCGCCGACTTTGAATTTGGGAGGGGAGCGGGCGGCGGTGGGGGTGCTGAGAATGGTGCCGCCGAATTCCATGCCGGAGATCCATGGTAGTGGCGGTTGGTGTTGATACTTCCCTTGGATTTGGAGGAGGTCGAAGAAGTTTGTGCCGGCTGAGTGGATTTTTATGAGGTATTTATCTGGGGAAGGCGAGGGGTTTGGGAGGGTGGTGACCGTAAGGTCGAGGGGGCCCTAGGTTCACTTGTCAATACAGGTCTAGAATTCTAGATTGGACTCAAATCATTAACATAGACCGCACTCACCTTTACATATTCTTTAACTTGAACTGCGCGCATTTTAAGACGGATTGTCTGTATTCCGCGGTATTAGGGGTTTTGATAGGCTGGATCTAAGGGACCGAAATTAACTGTAAGAAAGCAGAGATTTTGGGTAACGACCGCTTCAAATTTATATGTTCAATTAGTTGCAACTTGCGCCCATCAGCCTTTTAACTAACGGTTGATGATAGCTCTCCCCGCAATCTCCGAGCAAGTCGGGATTGCAATTTGGAGACACAGCGGATATGCCGAGGTACAGCGGCTACGGGGGCCGGATTAGCTAAGCGGTCACGCTTATTTCGACGACGCATCAACACTCATCACGACCATGAGGAACTGCGATTATGTTGAAATGAGATTCGTGCAATACGTTGACTGATAATGTTGAAAAAACGTCATATCATACGAAACATACGAGACGAACTGAATTCTTCTCCCTTCCTCAGCAAAAAGAACTAGTAAAGTCACTTGGCATAACTCGAACTACTACTACTATTTCGCACGCCTAACATTCAATATCACCTTCCTCGAGTCCAGTTTACTCATTTGGTTTTGAAAATCTGCTGCTTCAAACTGCGTAGCCATCCGCGAAATATTCCGAGAGGACGGCTGTCCGCCATGCGGTAGATGCCTCAAGTCCTCTAAGGCAGAAGCTTCTACCTTTGACAGAAGGAACCCAGAGTTTTGCAGGCGTTGAAATACACCTTGCGGGTCGTACTTGGCGCTAGCCGCCTGGAGAGCTGCGAGACTTTCTGCCCCATAGCCCTGCAATGGGGATTGTTTATAGCTTGCGTCATTCGAGTACAGGAAATCCAAAAGAAGCCCACGCTCTTTTGCAGCCTTCTCAATCATTGTTCTGAATCGAAGGGCCGCCAATCGCATCTCAGTATCATCCGCACCGCCTTTCGAATTGGAAACGATTGCCAGCCCTGTCGAGACGTGATTGCAATGAGTCGTTGAGAAAGGTCACTTATATTTGGCTGAAGTGGTGAGGTTAGACTTACAGGTCTGGTTCTCCATGACGAGGCGGAGGGAGTTACCGCCATTATCATGCCCTTTCTTAACAGGTGCCGTCGTGATTGGCTGGTAATAAACTGAAAAGACGTCCGTTGTGTCACCTGCGACCTCTCGAACGATGCGCTGCATCTCAACATAAAGATCCGCATCCGGTCTCACTGTTGTGGTGTCAAATTGCCACCTGGACAATCGTGTATAGCACGGATTAGCGGCGTTAGCAACGGCTCGACTTGAACATGCGACTTACTTCCCTTTACCCCCAAAAATGTCAAAGTCCACTGCTGCGGAGTGTTGGGTTCCGTTCTTCGCAGGCACCACGACCGCTACTGGGATTATGCCGTCGAAGGCGTGGAACACAGCAGGGAATTCCGCCACCCCTCTGTATAACATGCACACAGCTATTGTATCAGCTTATTTTGCTATGAGAAGTCCAATACGGTAATCATTCTCCATCTCTTTCTGCACTTTCATTACAGCCGTCATGACCTTATTTACATCGCCAGCACTATACAGGTTGACTGTGTACCATGATTGGTAGTCGGGATGTGTATATATGTCAAGCCTGGTTACAATCCTCGATTGTAGGAGAGAAGCAATTAGTTACCTATCTCTATTTCCAGCGGGGAGTGAATTTTCTTACCAAAATTTGGCCCCCCTCCTTTGAGGGAACGGAATAGGTCGGGATTTTCTGTTGCATTGGCCTGGACAACGGAGGAGTCCCCAAGGACAACCTGCATACAGAATGAATCAAATGGACAAGCAGTATTCTGACAGGACGCAGCTAGGTTGGGCAGGTTACATAATTACCTCAAAGTTCTTGACATTGTCGCATGCAAATCCCCAGTGGTTTGAATAATGAGACATACCCCCTAAATTCGTTATATATAGCACGTCAGTTTGCTAGTTCTCCACATATTATAGTTCCCCGGGACAGGGGATGAATGACATGTATAGAAATCATCACAGACCGCCAAGAGTGAGTCCCCGACTCCCACGCCTGGAATCCGTCCCCCTACTACAGCAACTTCACGCTTGTTCATTTCTTCATACACCTTATCCCAGACTGCACCCGGCCGTATGGACGCGACGTCGCGATTTTTCGATAAGCTGATAGCGTTCAGTGCTCCGAGGTCTATTACAACGCCATGGTCCCCAACGCTACTAAATCCGACGTTGGGATTGTGGCCGCCACTTCGAATTGCGAAATTTGCCCTGAAGTAGGTCACGATTTTCAACGCAAAGGTCACCTCAATTGTGTTTTGCGCTTTAAGAAAACAGGCTGCTGACTGCCAATTTCCTTCGGTCCTAAAATGGGGTGTTGGTATCAGCTTCATAACCACGGGGCTCGGTTGGCATGCAAGTTTAGCTCTGTGGACTATGGCAAACAGACCAAATTTTCTCTTTCATCTCCTGATACGTAGGATCCTGCGGGACAACAGCGTTGTCCTGAAAGAGAATTCTGCTAGCCTCGCATGCCATTACAGCGCGTCCTTTCGACCGGTCAACATCCTTGGGCTGGAAAATCCCATTGAGCTCGTTTGCGTTTGTTAGGATGGTTTCGCGGTATTGAGAGCTAGCCTGGAATCCAGAAAGCCCTTCGAGAACTGCGACTAAGGCACTGGATAGCGATGCCATGGTGACGGGATGCGGTTTCTGCGGGTGTACAGGAAAGGTTCCCTTCTGGTACTGATGAGTAGAGGCTACGGACTTAACAACTTGGGGTCAAACTGTCGAGAGCAATCGCTCAATATAGCTCCCCTCACAAGATATGGGCATGTATACTTATACTCATATACCTGTCA
Source organism: Helicocarpus griseus UAMH5409 (assembly GCA_002573585.1). Classification (NCBI taxonomy): domain Eukaryota; kingdom Fungi; phylum Ascomycota; class Eurotiomycetes; order Onygenales; family Ajellomycetaceae; genus Helicocarpus; species Helicocarpus griseus. The sequence continues at coordinate 28,156 of PDNB01000088.1, read as the reverse complement.
AAACGTAAGTGGCACATGGATGCTACCCTCCCCGCACAGGATATTGAGGATGACGCCCATTTCACAATCGTCCAACCGGACACGAAGGAGGGATCCCAGTTGTACTCTTGTTCTATCCCCTGCAGCAGCTTGCCTCCGGAGAGTAAAATGATTAACTGGTGGTAGTTCCATGCGAGTAGGAACTTTATCCTTATACTTCCAGCCACGATATGTCTAAGGTATTGGGATATGTAAAACAGGCAGCTTTGGCGGCGCATCCAAAGCACCTTACCATTCAGCGTAATAAAATGTCACTATATAGACTACTTAGAGTACGAAGACATTGAACATGGGTAGTGCCCGCGACTGCCCTACTAACAGGAGGTACATGCAGCTTGGGCCGGAGTTTGAGCCAAGAGACCAGGATGATCAAGGCGCGCGATACCCAAATAGGGGCTCAATAGAGTCTTATACCTGGACAGATACGAACTGCAGCGCTGACATACTAGGTGATCGAAGTCCTTGGGTAGTACATGTACTTAGCAAGTGTATCTGTTCGCTGCATTGGTGGAGTGTATACCGACTCGTAGTTAGCAAAATGCTCATGTGCAACTGCATCATGGATGTTCACCTCCTCATCTTGTAGATAAGCTCCAATCCAAACAGGGGATGTCCTGAGCCGAGGTGTGTTTTGGAAGATGGTTGATATGACATAAAGCGGGATATTCATTAATATCTAGATGACAGAGTATATATGTTTCCCAGCCATAAAACAACAGACAAAAACGCAATATCAACACTGGTTCGATTTGTACACAATGTCGTCTATCGGGTCCCTGTTAGAAACTTACATATTTTTTCTAACATCGTCTCACCTCATTTCATACAAGAACACAGGGATGTCTGTCCGTCTTTTACGTTTGATACCTTCAGTAATCTTTCCCCACATAACATCGTCGTCGTTGATATATGTATCCCCTATGAAAAGATGATGATTGGGCATACGGCGCAAGATAAACGGAACCCTGCCGCCAAAAAATACACAGACTTCGTCTCCAGGACGCATCACCCGAGGGCCAATGCCCATATAACCCCTCTCCGTGATATAAAAACGGCGATTATAACACACCAATTTCGCTCCACGCTCGAAACGATCTGCATCGGCTCCGCCCTCACCCACATCCACGATTGCCAAGCTGCAGAGATAGTCCAGAAGACTTTGTCCTCGAGGTCCGTATGTTATTGATATGTCATCAATAAGAATTTTGGACAGAAGGTACGCAGCGGCGTCTACTTCGCCCTGTCGCATAAACCTTTCCTTCGTTAGACCCCTATCTGGTCCTGGAAACCTGTCGAGATCACTCACGGCCGACCCAAGCGGTGACGCGAGCAGTGTGGCACAGAATGCCATGATCAGTGGAGTTCTATCATGGTACATAGGCATTTGGGGTTGACTGATTGAGAAGTCAAACATTTGATCCCACACGTCGCGAAATGGAAATGGGCTGGAGAGGCTGTATGTCATTACTTCACTGACGGAACGGACCTTGTCTACGTGAAACCCGCGGAGCTGCAGGCAGTTGGCTCGCATTGGCTCGCCGTAAAGTGGCATATCCTCAGCTTCCGCGAAATAACGAAAATGGCCATCACAGAAGCCAGCAAGGAAGCATTCTAGGTTTAAAATGCTGCACTGACGGGGTTGAAACCATTTCGGAACCCAGGATGGGAAATCACTTCCAGCCGGGTCATCTGTGTGCTGCACATGAGACAGCACAGTAAGAACTCGCGGTGATTTCCTGATCAGGAACCGAACAAGGTCCCTGTATATCTCTACTAGTTCCCTAGTATAATCGGGCTGAAGAGCCTTGTGCCTGAGAACATCGACATCAGGAGCTAGATTGTTAATTCGCATTGCAAGGCCGGCCGCAGTGCGAGTGATTAGGGACGTCGCATTGTTATTTGAGCTTGACATAGTTTGTGTCAATGCTGTCGCTGGCTCCAAACCCTCATCTGATATCCCAAATAATGAAAACACTTTATCGCGTGGGTCGGTAGCCTTAAGATCTCGAGTTAAAGCAAGAAGCATCGTTAGAGAGCCCATCGACCCCTCTACGGCACCGAAGCGGACCCCACTCGAAGGCTGTCGCATCAAAGATACCATATTCCAGAACTCGAATGGCTTGCCACCAAATATTCGATCCCTTTTCACAACCACATAGGTAGTAGCTGCAAGAAGATCAAAGAAGTTCATCTCTAACCCTTCGCACTTTGCTATGGCCCATTTGCTTGCTACGACCTCTTGGACACACCAACACCGGACGAAGTACGGACGATCAAATAATTGGTCAAGGTGATGGAACGCTTCTTGCGCGCCCGTAACCAGCTCAACAATGGCGTTCTCGAAGGCAACTTTGTCTGCACCAAAGCGATGACGCGCAATCGCTAGTCGATCCGCAAGCTCGAAAGCCATCTCCACCCCCGGCGTCCAGGATCCAAGCCATACAATGACTCGTGTAGCATATTTATATACGTAGCGCATATACTTCACTTGTCTCGTCCGCTCGTCGACATTTGACTGGTCAATACATAAAGCGTCGACCCATAATCGCCGAGCTTGCGTCGGTAACCGAATATTCCGGAGTGCAAGTTCCAAATTCGGTTTGATTGCCAGTGGACGGCCATCGATACTGACGGACGTCTGTGGAGGTTCGGTTCCCCAAACATAGGACAGAGATTCATATGGCGGGATAGGCCCGTACTCAGGATCTAGCGCATGGATTATGAGGCTGCCGCAAAGCGGTTCATCTAGTTGGCCAGAATATAAAAGGAGTAGGCGAGTGAACGGAGACGTTTTGCCAACTGGCGCGGCTGGTGGAAGAGGCTGATAAATATAATGGGCGGGGGTTTCCATAGAGGAGGAACCTTTGTCGGAAGCGGGTCAGAGCGTTGCGTGCTTATTGACGAACAGCTAGACCTTTATAGGTATCAATGCGATGACGACGTGGTTTGTCAACGGAATATATGAGGGTCATAGCACTCAAAGTATCAATTTTCAGTCAGCTCATTGAAGACCGAAGCCACTGACCGATCAAACTGCAGAACGTAAAGAGCTTGACTCGTACTTCGTGACTGAATGATATCCCTTGCGTAAATAGTAAGCGCCACGATTCTCTAAAGATTTGATATCATATGGTTTGATTTCATGGCCTTTTAAAGCCGTTGATTGATTGGGAATACAAGAAAACGCCAGAGGTCGCCTTTGTAGGGACGCTTATCTCGTCTATTACTGCGGGGCTTCATAGCTAGTAACTCACTAGTAATGGCGTTGTTAGCTAGCCCATGGGTATTAATTCGAGACCAAATGCGCTTGGACGGTCGAAGAAGCGCGCTGACGGCAGAAATCATGTTGTTCCTATTCTTGGTGGCCACAAAAGACACGCTTGATATTGGCAAATGTATGCTCTTATCTTCAAGTCTTGTTCGAGTACCAAAAGAACTAGTGAAGTTGTTGATTGAGTTCAGCTTACTACTACGTAGTAGTGTTTCCGAAGTGCACAAGCCGGCTGAGAAAGGAATTGAAAAGGCTCGCAGTATTCGTAATCCCCTGCTTTATCTTCATTGGAATCCCAGACGGTCGCAGCATCGAGGCTTCTCAGTTGATGCAATGCAGATCACAACATTCCGGAGAAAAGTTTACCGTCATGCTCGAATCCTTTGGATGACGGATCAACATATTCCCGCTCTATGTTCACATCAGCTTTCAGCAAGATCGAGTTCAATTTGTTTTTATTTTGTCTGAGATGCATATACCACCTATGCGTGGAGTCCGGCAATTAGTATGACCTTACCGGCTTTCAAAACCTGTAAGGCTCACGGAATGCTTTCTTGAGTGTCTCATGCAGACGAATCGAGGTGTCACAGCAGGAGATCTTGGAATGCTGTGTCTGCAGCGGGAAAGTGCATAGGGTAAAAGTCAGTCTAGAGCTCCGCAGGGATAATAGCAGCTCGATGGCTTTTATGCCTTTCACTCGACAAAGAGGACAAAAGGGTTATACGGAACATTAGTTAAGCTTCGGCTGAATCTCACTTGGGACGAACTGTCTTACTATTGAAAAGACAGGAACTACGACATTTTGAAACATAATATGAGGGCAAGCAGACCCGAAAGCCATAAATATGTTTGCTGAGTGGTGCCCTCATATTGTTGATTGTATCAAATAGTGTTTTCAGTTGAAGGCCGTCGCTGAGGGGTGTAGCCGCCATATTGCTTCGAGCAATGCTGCCGAGCGCCTAGCGCGGTAGCCAGTGCACAGCCAAAAGAGGGGTAAGGCCTGCAGCATTTGATCGGTGATCCCCATGATTTCAAATACTTCGAGGGGCTTGCACCTCTGATGACGTCAATTTATGTTTTTTTTCAATCGTTATTCCTTGTTGAAGGGTTTGGGATACGATACAGCGGTAATATGTTTTGCGTGGCGAAATACACCCCAGATGCGGAAATCATTCGATACGCGTTATGTTGGATCGTATTGAAACCAATTGCTTGCCTTAGCAGTAGAGCCTAGAGGCAGGCTTCCTTCGTCCAGACTCGGCTCTGCCCAGGAATTCCGGGAATCGGATCCATTTGCAAGGAACACCGACGGACACCGGCGAGTAAAGTATGGAGTATTAAACTGAATATCACCCCACTCGGATGAGTCTAATCCAATCAATCATGCTATATCTGCGGCGAATGAGGTAAAATAGCCCAATGCAATGACGCCCAGGAGCCTGTAGGCGTTTGGCAGTGGCTGGCTGGACCCCGCGCTATGAGAACTTCCCAGCGCCAATCTCAGATAGGGTTTGGGAGCGCTGCCGAGTGCAGCTGCTTCAAATCATTTGTTAGCCAATTGGCTCAAAGAGCTGCGGGATAATGAGAACTAGCAAGTCAAACAATAATACACGGACGTATTCCGTACGATCTCCATACGGAAAACTGGACATAAAATAATAATGCCAGTTTTAAGACGGGAGAAGGGGCATTCTACCGAGATGACGGATAGCGGCGGAGTCGCCAGCCCCGTCTCACTGTTCGCCCAGTTAAGGGTTGTCTATATGATCGACCGCTAATTTTCTTGCTCGGTATTCTTTTTCCGCATGGCTGGATGGGACACTGGTGTCGGGGCTGCCGGTACTGGACAAGCTGTGTTCCATGGTGTTTCGGCAATAGAAATTGACCTTGATACAGCAACACTTGCCCCGTACATCTGACTCGAGAATCATCCGAATGGCATAACATCGAAAGCGAAAATAGCGTGCATGCGAAATGCACTTATAGCTTCCTGAACATCTAGGCCAGTGATCACTTCGAATAGTATTGGGAAATTTAGGGCGACCACAATCAGCCGAGCAAAGTCAAGACTCCAATGGTGTCCATTGAGTACATTTTCTCGTTATCTTCTTCTAGCTTCCTGCATGTTTCTGCACGTACCAGTACGACAGGTATTGACGTGGCTAGATTTGAAGATTTCTCGACGATTTCCGACAATAAAGGAATTAGCATCTTGAGGCGAGATTAAGCTTTACCACTACCACCAAACCATTGAAGTTAAATATAGTGATGACTTCGGCGAAGTCTAGTCTGCGCGGAAAAGAGTGACAGCCAGCCATGAACACAGCGCATGCTGCTGTCCTGTGTCAACGCTGCAGGCGTTATCTCTAACGACAATCCACAGCTGGCTCTGTAGCCCTTCCTTAGGTCTCAAGGCGGACAGTGGTTGCGACTCCCGAGTCCCGACTCACACTTCCTTTTTCCAATATTTTTTCTTTTCTTTTCTTTTTTTTTTTTTTTTTTCCACTGGCGCGTCTCCGCCTCTCCGGAGTCTCTGGGGTAGATCTCGAGTGATTGGACTCGTCGCAAGCCAGCTCCACCAAACTGTTGTCCAATCATCGATATTCTTGCCACTGGGAAAATTACTAGTATGGGGGTCGATCGCATCAATGATCTGCTCTGTCAAACCTCGTCTTCTCAGTCCTGCCTTGGTAGCCAGTTATTCAACGGATTCACTGACGCTGATACGTTAAATATTGATTTGGCAAGTTAAGCTTTGTCACTGACGAGCCAGTGGCCCCTTTCAAAAAGTTAATAACAAGCCTCTTTTAGTCTTTCGATATCGAGCGGAGGGTGCTTTCAACAATCCGCATGCTGGGGTAAACGGTGGATGTGACAGTATGGCTGCTGGCAGCTCACTTGGCTTGTCATTGTTGAAGTTCTGGGCTACGAATGAGTATTTCGTTCGCTTAGCGTTCTTAAATGCAAAACATGCAGAGTCCAGATTTCGCGCTCTACACTTCTAGAACTACGCAGTTAGATACGTACAAGCACGAAGGGAACATGAACAACCCAGGCAGGGCGAACAACTGATGTCCTTCATGTGCCTAATAAACTATAATTAACCGATGAACGATAAAACCCCAGTTATGATCTTCACTTACCCTATCATCGACGCATACGCGCCGGGCCAGGAATAGGAAGTTTGAACTAGTATCAATATGATCCAAGCTAGGTAAGGATCTTATCCCTGTGATTGACGGCCATTACCGTTTCCGACGAAGCATCGCTGCTGTGACTGCTGTTGTGATCCTCCATGCAACTTTCTTGCCAAAAGCCTCGGCTCTGGATCGACTAACAATCCACGGACCATCTCTGGACGAACTGTTATGAACTGCTCGAACTAACCACACGCTAATGACTCGGGAACTACTGATCTTCCCCACAATTGGATCTGGCATATCGAAACTGTATCCACAAAGTATCCAGGATATTGCCTGCTCGGCTGAGTCGGCTCTCGCATCTTCTCTGCTCAGATCAACTTGGCATCAATTGCGGACAGGGGTTCACGTCAGCTCCGGGTGTTCCTCCGTAATGATAATACTACTTTCCAGCGCGCCTCCAGACCACCACCCCCTCCTAGCGGGACCCCTCCCCTTGCCTCCTTTCCCCTTGCCCATCGCCAAGTCTAGTGCAGATTCCAATCCAAAGACGGGAGGCAAGGAAAACCTGTTTGGGATGAATACCTACCTAGGTAACTAAGCTGGGATGAGGCTGGATCTGTTACATACTGCACGAGCTCGCTACTTGGTTCCGTATTTAATGTGACGAGGGGCTAAAAAAGAAAAATAACAACAAGTGAGTACTATTTGTCCGCATGGGAAGTTTGCATGTCGGTGCCTAATACCTTGGAAAACAGGAAGACATCTAGGGCCTGGCATCCAGTCAGATCATGGAGACGGAAGATGCATGTTATACTCTTTATTTCACCATCACGTAGCTTACTGATTTTAAATATGAAGTAAGTGCTTTTGTATAAACAATTCATCATGCTGATCTCAAAACTTCATAACCTATACAGAATGTATATAACAATTATCACTTCGTATATGACTGTATGAAAGCACGACTTGAGGGAAGAAATCTGATCAGTATGATGACTCTCTAACTAGCGCAGTTGGAGACAATCTACTTCTCCAAAGTATATACTATTGTCCTGTCATATTGCACTGTATTGCAAAGTAATCATTCAATTGGTGTAGGGCTGAATGATCAATAGAAAATGAAGTCTTCCAACTCCAGCTAAGCAGGCGGACGTCCCAAGAACAGTATGACCAAGATTATCCCGGGCCATTGAGATTAAGCATATCTTCGTAGCTGATCACCATAAATCAAGGCAGTCGGTTAAGGATTAACGAAACGGTAACCCGGCTCATGAAATCCAAAAGGAAGGCATACTCTGAGAATGCTTGTAAACGTACAGTTCCTTCTGCTTACCCAACTGTTGTTCTCTATCAAGAGGAAGGGGAAGAGGAAGAGGAAGAAGGGATAATCCATATTCACAACACATATAAGTTGAGCTCCCTCCCAGTTATTCTTTTGCTTCGTTTCTCTTCACCTACACGTCCTTTTTCTCCCCGGTATCAATCATGCAGTGTGTGTTTTGTCTTCTTCCTATCTCTTCTGAGTCCGCGACAAAGCCCACACTGAACCGAAGCCCATTCCGCATATCAAATACCTTGTTTCCCACCGTTCTCTCGCATTCTTTGAGACGTAAACACAAAGGACTTTTGAGGTGAACCTCAGAAACTGCGGGTGCCATATGACCGAAACCAGCGCAGGAAACCAGTATGATGCTATCCCACAGCTTGCAACAATAACCATCGACTCTGTTGCGAGTCTTGCATGGCCCGCTTATCATCATCAGTTCAAAGCCCACGTCCACACCAGCATCCTCGCGGTTCGCACCTGATTAATAGGACCTAGTAGTAAGCAAACTGGTCGGAGGAAAATAAAAACTAAAAGGTGGGAGGTACATGATACAAATACCCGCTTTCTGAGCATACCGCAATGACAACGGATATTAGCCAGTTATCTTTGATACCGATAGCACGACTCAGCACTACCATGAACGAATCTGGGAAGCTGACAACCCACAAGATTTCTTCTATATAGGACGCGCACGAGTGATTCGGCGTATAGTTTTTTCCAGCATGGCGATGATGTCAGCGTCGCGTTATTAGCCGCCAACCCCCGGATTTGCGGCCCAAGAACCTCACGGAGTATCTTCCATCTCACAAGTGGTAATAAAGATATAGGATATTGAGCAAAGCACGAATGGAAATCTGGTTCTCATTCTCCCTTGCGTCCTCTGCTTTTTTTTTTTCTCCGGGTATGGTTTGTTTTACGAGATGCAGTTCCGTAGCTACTAGTACTACTAGTAGTACCAATTGTTGTACATAAGCCCTCGGTTTTCTACATTTAGCTTATTTTTTAATACCTTTCTCTCCTTTTCCAGCTCGTTAAAATTATATCAGCTAAAGGACCTCTGGCAATATTACTAACTGTTCGCTTCTTCGAAGCGGTTTGAGTTTGTTTCGTTATGTACGGACGGTCATGTCTAAAACATTTGTCCTCCTTAGGCTTCAAGGACTGGGAATGATCTGTGCTACTTGGACCGCACAGTACTTAGTCTTGAACCGAGTAAAATCAAGCGGCTCGGGTCTAGTATGCTCTATGTGCGGATGTACACCCTCGATGCAGTGCAATGACATGGCCACACATATGCACGGGGAGTGGGGGGAGTTGGGCGTGCATATGCAGATGTACGTCGATACTAGTTACGTTGGTGCGTTATGTACACGTATGGATATATACCGTACATCGCACATAACATACAGACAAGGTAAAATACATATCGTGGGGTTTATAGATTACCATCATGGCCTAGATGATGGCATCATGGTAGGTGAGAGTTTAATAGCATGTCAAGCTGCGAACTGCTACGCCAGGGTCGGTGGCGAAAATACGAACGTGACAGTCGCACGGCAGCTGCATGGACCTCAGGAAGATCAGATCGACCCGATAAAGTATATCGGGTGGGAATAAACCGGGACATAAAACTGTATAGTCTGATGTTGGCAGTGGTGGAAAAGATTTTCAAATAGGATTGTGCGGGGGTTTCGGCAGAAGAGGTATATTCCCCCTTGGGGCATAAAGTCAGTTCGGCGTTTAATCACCTTGAGCAAATAGAGATGTATGCCTGTAGTGGTCACGGTTCACAGAAACCGGTATCGCTCCCTGCTGCACGACCTCGGAGTCAAGATAGTGCTGGGTTGGATCGTGGAACAAGGGCAAGGATGTCACAGAAGCTCGGGATTGTAGGCAAAGCAAAACCAACAGAAAGAATATAGCATATTAATGTATTGACGCCGATGGATAAAGTTATAATTATATATAGAGGTCATTATGACTCAAATGCTGCGATATCCCAAGGACCCTGACCATCCCATAAATATCCCCAATCAAAACCCGTAGTAGTAGAGAAAGAAGAAACAAATAAGAAAAGAATGTAAGAGTAACAGAAGGCGAAACTCCTTGTGCTCCGTCCAGACGAAAAGTGAAAGCGATAATGAAAGCGGGTAGCAGTATTCCGTAGCAATTGTGTCCCATGTAATTACCAATCAGCCAAAAAAAGAATCCAAAGATGTCCACGAACTCTTAATATCAGACTTTTCATAAAGCCGCAAATCAATGTACAAGAAGAGCGAATTTAAAGGCAGAAAATATGTTCCAAAGAAATGTGTGTAAAGCGACAGATGACCTCGCTTGATGTAGAAAAAGAAGTATCAAGTTCCGTCTAGAGAGTTGAGGGAATGAGTGTCGAAAAGTCTCGAGGTCATTCAATTGGGAAGACATTCCGTTGAACCTATGTGGTCAATCCAGCATACTGTTCAGTCAGGCGATCCTCTGTTGTTTGACAGTTGGAATTGTTTTCGGCAATTGATACGGAGAGACTTGGGAGAGACGGATGCTGAGTTGCCATATTTGAATTCGACTGCATTGTCGAGAGGTGTTGTTTACTCGATGATGATCCCTTTTTCCCTCTCATTTCGGGTCGTCGTCGTATAAGAGGATGGCGCCCTACTCTCGGACTGATTATCCCAGCACCATCTGGACGGACGTGGGTTGTGGCAGCACGTCTCCAATGTTGGATCACAGGATCTAACTGAATTAGATCCAGATCCGCGTTAGGGGACATTGGCTGAGTGTTTTCATAAGACTGCGCGTAATCGTCGCTTGGGATAAGGTCATCCTTGTACTCTATGAAGTCCCCGGAAGGTGGGCTCCCTTCGTTCATGGAGAGGAAATTTGGCCCGCATGATTGGGAGACGTCAGAATTGCCATAACTCCATGGAGTCAACGGGCTGCTTTCCGTATTCATGGGGCTTGCTTGTGACGCCCATTCATTCGAGTACGTTTTGACAAACGAATCGCTCGAGGAGATCGGGGTGCCCGATGTTGCAAATCCTGTATTGCAGCTGATGGGAGCATTGACGGCATTACGGACCATCGAGCTCGTGGCGGGGTGCTGATGTCCAAAAGAGTTAATCGATGACAACGGCGAAGGAGTTGTGAAGTGTTGTAGCGAGTAAGGTGGATGGGAACCACACTGGTTGTCATTAAGCATGTTATTCGACGATGACCAATCTGTCGCGAGGCGCTGTCCTTCGAGAAAAGATGAGTTTTTCAACATGGGAGATTGGGAGTATCCTGGCGTCACCGCCCATCCTTTCATATCGTTCCATGCCAGTCTGTCGGAGAAGGATGTCGCTTGGGATGTTGAATGTTCATTCATCGTGGTCAATTCGAGCCGACCTGGATGTTTGATGGTAGGACATGGTGTCGGCCCTTCGCCCTGCTTCTTCCTCTTTTGGCGCGACGGTTTCGTAACGCCCCACTTCTTCAGTCTGCTGCGGAGCTGGGTTTCACTGAAGTGACCTTGAATCAGTTTAAGTAGCATATTCGGGACAAGGGGGACACTCTTACGTTGGGTTAAAATCGTCACTTCGGATTTTCTTGATGACTTGTTTCAGAGGCCATTCTTCTTCCTTGTAAAGAGTTGCAATCTCGGCACGTTTGTTCTCCCAAACTTCGGATGGGATAGACGTCTTCATTGTCGCCGTCGTTGTTGAGGACTGGTCTAGAAAAGGAGAGTCGGGGCAGATTAATGGGTTTTGTTGGGGATCCTCGAATACTTTGTAAGAGGCCATTAAGTTCAAAATAACAGAGAGTCCATTGTCTTGTCAACCTATGAAAGTAAATCGAAGTGAGAATGTGAAGAGTTCGAGAACCGATTGTGAGAGAAGAAGAAGGATGGTAGAAGCGAAGGTGCAGACACTCCAAAATAAGAATCATTCAAGCGGGTGTGCGCGAATACATTCTTTTCAAGGTGCCCATCAGTGCATCAATAACTGCTAGCGGCACCTCCCCTAGGAGATGCAACAACTCTAGGGTAAGCCACAAAGTTTATAAACCCTAGGCTCGCGGTGATTGGAAAGGGGTACTCATTGGCAGTGGGGATACCGAACCGGTCCCGCTGGATAGCTCCAACAGTTGTCAATCAGCCACTGTGGATTCTGCAAGACCAGGGAGGCCCAGAGCATGAGGCAATGACGAAGGACTGGCTCTGTATCAGCGGCATGGTGCCCGCAGCACAACGCACAAGGGGGTGACAGGGAAGGCCGTGAAGTTTCAGCAGCATGGAAAATAACTCTTGCCGATCCATGTCCAAGGAATAAAACAAGACGATCTGTAATGATGAAGGGAGCGGATTGAGCTTGCTCTGTAACGAACAACCAAGCGATGAATGCGACTGGCAACGTCATGTCACTCCTTGCCATGGATCTCGATCCCCTGCAGATATCTATCTCAGTCAATGTCCTATTCGCCCGTTTACCAATTAAGCTAGCAAGTGGCCAATGGATGTCGTGACAACAAAGAACTTCCGACGGAGTCCAATCAGAAGGCCTCCGGGAGCCCAGCTGGGCGGTTTTGCCTAACATCCGAGGATAGGGTCGGAGCTGTCGCAAAGCCAGGACTACTGGACACATCCCCACCCCCAATTTCATTTGTGGCTGGACATTGGCACGAGAGTCAGCATCGGGTCCCTGGCCATAAACAAATGCTTACACAGCACCCTCAATGGCATTTAAATTGTTAGCATCTGATATCATTGAGTTTGGTGTTGGTGGGCGGGCGGAAACGTCTGATGTTCTCCATCTTTTCGGGGAGAATTGGGTTAATCCGCCCCCAGCACGATCTCTTGTGACAGCAGCTATGGCGCTGGTTTGGGCGACTAGTATTAAATTGTGTACAGAATCTGTATCGTGGTATATTTCATCGAAAAAAGCAAAGTTACTTGACCAATCAAAGACTCTCCATAACACTTTCAAATTGAGCCATTTGATAGGGCAAGTGTAGCATGGTTGACGGCAGTCCGCATGCAGGATGCTCCCCCAGTTCACAGCTTCTTGCTGAGCACAGAGTCACCATATCCGTTTTATGCAGACAGCAGATTTTGACATGACCGTCATAAAAGCCACAGATTGTCCTCTGTATGTGTATTTTTTGGTCTCAATACCCGTAAAACGTATTTTACAGTTCGAACGTGTACTTTCCGGCATAAACAAGGGAACAAGGTTTACCCTGGGCAAAATCACCAGACCTAGCTGAGGTCAGTGCTGAATTCCCTGTCCTGATTCTCCGGGGATTGGAAAACAGCAGTTGCTAGCCTGCTAATCGTATTATTGGCGGCAAGTTGTGAGAATCAAGCTCGCGAAAAAAATGCTAAACCCCAAGCGAAGGCTGGTAAGATCTTCAGGCTGGCTGAACACAAGCAAATAGTATGCCACCGTCAGTAAACGCCCTGACAAGATTCCCTTGAAGAGAAAATCCTACACTTTCTCAGTCGAGTTAGCTGCAAAATCTTTCGACCACGGTACTGCCATTTTACAGCCCGGTCTGGGGAAGATCTCTCGGGATCTGAAGGTCGTTTCAGTTGACGTTACGAAGAAGAAAAGCAAAAAAAGGCGTTTCTGTATTCATTAGCGTATCCAAGGTCTTGCGTCGGTGAAAACCAGGGATAGGAACTCGATATATCACATCTGTGCCGTTCTTGGCTATGCGGTATTTATAATTTCCTAGAGGCGGCCTGTGGCTTGCCTGTTCCTCTGAGGAGTCGCAGACTCGCAGTGGGCGCAAGTAGGGCAGTCCCCAGTCTGACAAGAAACGAGTCATGGCGCATTCAAGCAAGATTCTGTCCACAGAGCGGTGTTGGAATCCCGATAATTCGTTATTGATGGCAGCCCTCCGAAAAGTCAAACAACGATCGATCCCAAGAGACTGTCTCATGCACGCAGCCAGCGCGGCTTGGACCTTGGACTTGGGACTTCGGGTAGAGGCTGAATATCAAAAGCTGGAGAGAAGTAAAAACAAAACAAGGTTCGTTGACCAGTGCATACGGTGAAGAGATCCACGACGTGGTTGGGATGGAACCTCGCAGGCGGAGGAAGTCCTCCGCTGGGTGTCGTTGCGTCACGTGTTGAAGCTATGAACCTCTCCGGAATCCAGATAGATGGGTCTATTTTTCCTACAACGTTCTGGAAATTCCTATTCAAATGGCAAATCTACGTATGAAAGGAAGATGGATGCAGAGGGCGATCTAGCAGCAATGACGGCAATTTTGACGTCTCAAATTATTCAGCAACATCCCAGCAATGAAATGTATGCAACTATTATATATACGTACACAAGGCGCTGATAAAGGGAAAAAAGTATAACTGATAAGAATACAAAGGAGGAGAGAAAGAGAAATATCATCTATGATGCAAAGCCCTTCTTTTACTTCGTCTTTCTTTTTTTCCGTGTTCCCCAAACCAGCACGCCAAAGCAAATCAGAAGCCTCGAAACGCCCATTCGCCATTCTCAGCAACCGGATCCGGGGGTAAGGGTCCCGCAAATCAGAAACCAAAAACATAAAAAAGAACTATACTCGCGAACATATCATCTGTGTCTTTTGATCCGATGTTCCTGTCCCTTTCTGGACTTCTTCTTCCTCTTATCCGGGGGAAGAGCCAAGGGTTCATCCTTCAGGTTCCATTCCATGAAGCGGAGAAGATAATCGTCGATGTGGCCGAGTTCGGGCTCTACATCCATAGCATCTTGTCCAACATAAGCAGACGGTGATCCAAGACGTGCTGGGGTATTCGCATTGCCTGTGTGCGTGACGGATGGTTCATATTCATCAGCTTCTGTTGTCCTGGGTGTCCCCGCTTGGCTGAGTCCGGGCTGTCCTGGAGTCTGTGGAACGCTACCCTCCTCGAAGTCGCCATCGTCTGCATGCTCGAGCTCTTTCTCCGCATTCTTTGCCGCATCGATATCTTCCTTATCCTCTGCCTGCTCGAATGCTCGTGGGGTCCCCACAATCTTCGTATCGAGAACTCTATCCATCGCTGCACTTGCTTCATCATGCCCATCTCCAACATCTTCAGCTAGCATGTCCCGCACATCCATTTTCTGGAAGTAGTCGGTAGTGAATTCGCCTTCTTGGATGATCACATCGTCGAGCATCCTCTTCTGGTTGGCTTTCCGTAAGATGTTAGATTCAATGGTGTATTCGGACACGAATCGATAGATATGGACGTCACGAGTCTGACCAATCCGATGACATCTGTCTTGACATTGTTTATCCATTGCGGGATTCCAATCCAGGTCGTAGAATATGACAGTATCAGCGCCAGTGAGATTAATTCCCAATCCACCTGATCTACTGGAGAGAATGAAGGCGAGAATTCTTGTATCGTTGTTGAATCGCTCAGTTAACATCTGTCGCTGCTCCACCTTGGTAGCACCATCAAGACGAAGATAACGGTGGCCATGTATATTGAGAAACTGTTCCAATATATCAAGCATCTTCGTCATTTGCGTAAAGATCAAAGCACGATGGCCGCCTGACTGTAGTTTCCTGAGAAGCTTGTCCAGTTGCTGAAGCTTTCCGCAATCGTACTGCAAGAGTCTCTTATCCGGAAATGCAATTGACAAGCGCATCTGGGCTTCATGGAACGGATCATAGTCCGGAACCCTTTGGGTCTTGCTGAAATAGCGGGATTCGATTGGAGTTAGAGCCGCGTCGGTTATATCCGATGAAACTGCGGCAGGAGTGACAAAGGCAAATTTCTGGATGATGTTCTCCATCGCCAGAGATCTTTCATTTAAAGATAGGATCATCGAAGCAATTGCAGGGGACTGGTGTGAGAACCAATCAATAAGTGAACGACGTGGCGGCAATCGTTGGGATTTAGTCTGGATACCAATGTTAATTGTGAGGAAGTCGATTAGGCTTTTACCGTATACCGGACGTTGTCCATGACGTTTCGACTCAAAGTATAGACATCGCTCTAGCTCTTCCATTCTGGTTTTACGGGATGAATTTTCCATTGAGATTAAAGCGGACTGAACCGAAGAGCCATCAAAGTCCATACGCCAGTTGGTACGGTTATATTGTCGCTCACGTAATAACCTGAGGGGACCGTAGGCCATGATTCGCGTGCTGTCATCCACGAGTCTCCTTGATGTATGTTCCCTTGATATGAGAGCCAAATTTAGGAAGTCCAAATCCAACGTGCTCAATGCCTTCTCTCTCAAAAGCCGTCGTCGAACAAATAACTCCTTGATTTCAAAATCAACTATTGCAGATTTTGGCATCGAAAAGGATGTTGTTATCGGGCGTGTCTCGAAAAGATCCGGGTGATTACAGACCTTACGTAGCTGCATCAGACAATTGATGATGGAGAGATAGTTGCCCGATGCCAAAGTCTCTTTGGTCTGAGCTCTTGACATGAAGCCGTCATACAAGTATCTTTGACGCTTTGATAGTCTGCACGACACGACATGTTCGAATTTTGCAGGCATTTGTTTCTCCACGTCTGCCTTTAGGCGGCGTAGAATGTAAGGCCGAAGCACAGTATGCAACTTGGTGACCACTTTCTTAGCTTCATCATCCATCGTTTCTCTCCCGTGTTCAAGAATTTGCTCAACTGGTCGTCGAAACCATTCAGAGAAGTTTCGGAGATCCGCAAACCCATCCACACCTGTGTCACTACCATCAGACGGCATGAGGAAGAAAAGGAGTGACCATAATTCAGTCAAGTTATTTTGAAGAGGTGTGCCAGTTAATAGGAGCCGTGCTTGGGTTTTGAACGTTAGTAATGTCTGCCATCTCTGGGATCGGAAATTTTTGATATTATGAGCTTCGTCGAGAACCATATAATGCCAATTCCGTCTCTTAAACGTTTGTTGGTCTTGGAGCACTAGCTGGTATGATGTGATGCAAACATGCCACCGGTCATCGTCCATCCATCCTTTGCGCTTTTGCCTTCGCTCTTCTTGCGTACCATAATACGTAAGAATTTTGAAACCAGGGCACCATTTCTTGAACTCCATTTCCCAATTCAACATTACACTTGTCGGAACAACCACCAAATGCGGTCCCCATACTTCATGTTCGACGGCTAAGTGTGCGAGGAGCGCTATGGTTTGTATGGTTTTTCCGAGACCCATTTCGTCTGCAAGGATGCCATTGATATTGCTGTTATAAAGGCCCGCTAACCAGTCCAGGCCGAAGTGTTGATATTCTCGCAAAGTCCCACGAAGGAGATGCGGTATGGGTGTCTTGATTGGTAGTGATTTCGATGTGGAATCGTCGGCCTCCTTCTCGACGTGGTTAACTTGGTTTGGCTCAAGGGAAGAAACAGATTCGGCTTCTGACGGTTTGCTTTCCACAGTTTCTGGAGAAGGTTGGCTACTAGCATCCCTGCTTGGACGAACGTCGTCCGGAGCCTTAACGGCATCATAATCTAAGTTAGGCTTGTCTTCGTTAGGTGTCGGTTCATGCTGGGTTGATTTAAATTCTGGTGACTGAGCTCTAGATGGCGGCTGCGGTTCGAGTTCGCGTGGATGGCCTTCCGAAGATGGATCTTCCAGTGACTGTTGTTCTGGTGGCTGATGGTCTGCGGGTTCGAGCTTTGGCGGTGTAGGTTCTTGTACTCCAGGCTCTCGTGCTTCAGGCTCTTGTGGTCCATTGGGGACAAGTAGGACTTCGTCGTCGTCCTCGGCAACCTCGCCATTTGATTTCCTAGCCTCCTTTTCTTCATGACCAGTATCTTCTTTCTCCGTTTTGGCCGGCTTCGTGGAGAAAAACCCTAGTAATCCGGGCCCTTCTTCATCACTGTCACTAGCATCCTCATCCTCATCACTCCCCTCCGAGAGCGACTCACCCTCGTCACTATCTCCCATATCATCATCCATATCTGTCGATTCTTCGCCGCTATCATCCATAAGTACCGAATCAACTTCATCCAACTCAGCATTTTCATGTTCCTCATTGGCTGCCGATGGCGAGAAGGGCTCGTTCATTTCGGCGTCCTCTATGTTTGGAGAAGGCTCACGTGAAGAATTGCCCGATTTCGAACCCCCTTCAACCTTACTTGAAGCAAGGTGCGCATATTTCATACGCAGCTCTTCTGCAGTGAGACCTTCGTCATCGTTAACTCCATCATCATCATCATCATCCCCCTCACTCTGGGATGTCGACATGTTACTTTCGCCCTCCGATTCCTCTTCGCTTGATTCGTCCGACTCTGAGCCTGTTTCAGAGCCCGATTGGCTCTCTTCGGCATCGGCATCGTCTGGTCTATCGGGTCTTCTCATCTCAAAAAGAAGTGTGGACTGCTTAATGGCTTTGTTAAGGGCAAGTTGATCTTCCGCCTTCCTCTCTTCCTCCCACCGTGCCAATCTCACTCTCTCGACTTCAGCGCGAACCGCATCAAATTGTCGCTGCAAATCCTTGACAAGTTGTTTACGTTTTTGGCGAATCTCTTCCTGTTGTTCTCTGAGAATATCTTCTGGATGCTTGTTGCGCTTCCTCCACACCTCCGCGCACCACTGGGCAAACAATTTGGCTAGATGCCGATGTTGCTTGCGCTCTTTGTCGAGTAACTTTTTGAAGTACAGAGCGTGGGCGACAAGATGGTCTTGGTGGGAATACTGGGGTGGAGGCTCCTCCGCAGGATCTGTGATGTAACGAGAGCAACGCTCTTTACTGAGAAGTTGACCAGGTTGTCCTGCTTCCCAGACCCTTGTTCTCATGCGAGCCTCTGCCACTGCAGCCTCAGGAGTTGGGAAGCCGCCCTCATAATCTGTTACTGCCTCGTTTTCCATCCATTCCTTGAATGATGAGTATTTTTTCTCCGGCAGGACGTGCGATGGATGCTGCGTAGCCAGCGAAGGCATTTTGACTTTGAAACGTAGCCTCGGTAACTTCTGACTAGAATTCCATCCCGAATCTTGTACCCCAGTACCATCAGCTCCTCTGCCCTTGTTTGTATTTGAATTCCTAAGTGCGACTGGAGACATTTCCGGCGTAACGAAGCCTCGCTGCGACTTTTGGCCTTTTTTACCGTTGGTGACGGCTGGAATGGATCTATTATGGGCGTTAGACGAGGCAAGACTTGGGGCCCGGCTTCTCGACGTTGGATTCTTGGGGGCAGGCGATTGCGTATTATGATGTTTTGAGAGCGGCGTCCAGGTACTTGGGCTCCTTAGAGAGTCTTTCCGGGGAGAGGTGGTTTCGGTGCCGTTGATAGTAGCCTTTCCAGCAGACATTCGTCTCCCGTTAGTTTCCGGGTGGGATGCCATCGTGGCTGAAGTAAAACTCCCATTTCGCGACGCGCGATTTGGCTTGGATCGATTCACGTAGTCCTGATGGGCGGAGCGGGTGTGTCTCTTATCCGACTGAGGGAGCAATTCAAGCGGTACCGCGTTTGTCCTGGACGATTTGCGCCTTCCGCCTTCAATGAACGAGGTTGGCCCATCAACTCCCACGCGTTTCCACGGCGGAGATACTGGACGTGGCGTACTTCGACCGGAGGAATCTGCAATTTTCCGTTTTTTGGACGGGGGTCCGGGAAGGGCTTCGGGACTAACATCGTCGTTTGTAGGCTCTGGATTAGGGACGGAATCGCCTACAGCGGGATCAGGTGGCGCGTTCGGGGGAGGAGAACCGTGAAGTTTCACGTCCGGCTCAGGCGTTGCGCTGTCGTGATGCTGGGACGTGCCGTTAAGGCTACCGTTTTGCATTTCTTGTTAGCTGAAGGGCAGGGGCGCAAACAGGCAGCAGACCCCAACGATCCCAACGAAAACGCGTTCAAAATGCCTGGAAGTACCATCAATCTATAGCTTTATTGTTGTCAAATTGACACAGAAAGTTTGGCATCGTTATCGGCAAAACCGCGTTGCTGACGACGAGATAACTGGCTGCGGTGATGGATTGCGTGAGAAGTGGTTTTTCGCTGGCTGGCGAGGCAATTTCCTCTTAGTCGCGATTACGTAACGGTCACCTGACACACCGCCAAGCCCGCTGCCCAAACGAGCCAAACCCCATCCGGCCATGCCCGTCTCGCCCATCTCTGACCTCCGTCTCTTCCTGCGCGCCCTGTTGCAGGACTCCTACGCTTCGATATTGCTTGTTTCTCTTTTGACGCACTGTCGAGCGAGCTTTGACCGTGAGTATTGCTCAAAATCCATGCCATTGATGCCTTGGCTAACCCGCTTGGACTGCTCAGATGTTGTCGAGGCAGTTTGCGGCGGCAGTAAGACTGCCTTGCCGGGCTCTCTACCAGCTCCCCCGCGCCCAAGCTTCCGTCTCCCAAATTCGATTTGCCTCGCAGACGGCAGCAGAAGATTCAGAATTGGTGTGTGGCCTGTGACACCTTTTTACGCTCTCCTCGGGCTGACATCTTACTTTGGGCAGAACGACAACTATTACAACCCCCCAAATCAAAGGCGCCAATTCCGCGACCCCTACGGCGAGTGGTGGGATAAGCAAGACCGCAGGAACTTTGGTGAGCCTGTTCATGAGGACAACGATATCCTGACTATTCTTTCCCCGGAGGAATATACGCATTTCAAACCCGCCAAAGCTTTCTTTTTGCTGGGATGCGCCGCTACTGCGGTCCTTACCCTCAGCGGAGTGGTCAGCCTTTACTATTCCGACAAGCCTAGTGTTCCTCGCACATTCCCAGACGGTCTAGAAAAGGAGCTTGGAGGGCCCAGTACTATGTTGGTAGGTTTGGATATTTATACCCTATATGCCGACCTGATGTTATAGGAAGCTGACTCTTTGAAGGCTCGGAAACCTGGTGAAGATAAGTGGTGATTGCGCTTAGAGGCATGGGATTTGTTTTATATGTAAATAAAGCGGTATATTATACAATGGCGTCCAACAAATATTCATTGTGATGTTGTGCTTTGAACTACAAGGGAAAGTAGACGGAGCAACCCATGTCACCTCTTGACTCCGTGATGACTTGACACCCAAAACCGATTTGTCTGCAATGGCATTCGACCTGCAAAATCTGCGTAACGTAACATATGAAACTCTTGTGAAAATACTCTCCAAAGCACTTATATCCTTCGAGATTGGAGAGTATCTCCCATAAGTTAGGCTGGCCATATAAGCGGTTTGCACCCATTGACGAACATTAATTTGCTCCATGTCCCTGATATTTTTTGCAACTCTCGCAAAGAATCTCATTCACCATAGAAATAACCAATAAACAGCTCATCGCCCATCAATCATCGCTCATCGTTGGTTGGGTTTCGTGGTGGCTGTGGATTGTCGCACTATAAATAAGCGCGATAAACAGTGCGGCTCTTATCCGCCACCTGCTCATGTCTGGAACTGACCCTGAAAACATACAATCCAGAACCCCCCACCGCCAAACCCCATGCAATACATTTGAAGCAAGCTCTTACCAGCATATCTCTTGACTTAATTTATCACGTTTTCTTCGTACGAAGCGCGTAAATATACCCCGTTCTCTCTCTTGTTCTGGCCGCCGCGCAGTCACCCGACCAACGAACTTGGCTTTCGTCAGCAGCTGTCACAGTAAGAAACCCTCATCCTCTTTAACACGCTGGTTTCAGCATCAGCCTATGATCCCGGGGCCCGCCTAAACATAGCAACTGATTCATCTTTGTCTAACAGTATCTCTATCGTTTAACCGATACCCCTCTTTTGTGAAAACGAGACGCAGGAGTTGTTTACCGTGTACGCTTCCGACTTGCGCAGCCGTTCGCAATTACCTGTATACCTCTAATCCGCTGAACCAAACTGTCCTCACCCACCGCCGAATAGAGGACCATTACTCCGTCCCTACCTGCTGAAATCGGATTTGCAGGGCTCTATGATCTTGTCTCTTCTCCACCGCTGCTCAGCTACCTTTCGCTTTGGATAGAGAGACAAGAAGGGGCAACACATGCTAGGGTCTCATGTCGACCGCATCCAGAAACTCTCTCGGCGTCGGTCGACGTGTTGACAGCCAGAGCAGCCAGAATCTCAGGCGTCGCTCGCGGAACGCTTCTTTCGCTGCTCGAAAAAGACCTGTTAGCCACAACGATGCCTACATATATGCTCTTCGAACCGCCTATCTCGCCTATCTCCTCCAGCCACGAGTTCGGCGCGCACAGAGTGTGCCAGCACCTCGTCCGCGATCCCACAAATCGTCAGCCTCGATAATAAGTGATCTTAGTCTGATCAAAGATTCCAAGAGCACAAAGTTACCGCATGGGTTTGTGGGTAAACTTGAAAATAGATTGACTGAGGTGTTCAAGGGGACCGAAAGGGAAAAGGCGTATCAGGATGAGGCAGTGCGAAGGACATTTGCGGCTTTTTTGAATGAGCTGAGTGAAAAGGGTTTCAACAAGCGTATGAGGGAGGAGAGAAAAGCAGAACCCCTTGTTCTAATTTTCTTCTCCAATGCTACTAAAGAACTTTCTAAAGGCCAAGCCCCGGATGATATCAACTGGAAGCTTATGGTTGATCGACATGTCGCTCTATTCGTGAGACTCATTCTTATGATTCTCAGAGATCATGGTTGGGATAAAGATAGGCCAGAGCTTGCCAGCCAGCTCTCAACCCTTGAAAACAAATTGCTCGCGCATGACCAGGATCTCGCGCAAGACCAAGGGAGCACGACTACTGAGCTTGTGCCGCTATCTTACAACGTCGACGATATGCCACTAGCCCAAGTTGTGGCGAAGGTGTTTGGACTTAGGAACTCGCAAGTCCAGTCAGATATAAACAAATACATAGATGTATGGACGCCAAAGGCAGCTTTGCAGGACCTGAAGACATATCAAGTGCAACTCAATCTAAACACGAAGAGGACTCTTTGCAATGAGGACTTTGACTCGACTGAGGCTTACGAATCGTGGAAGAAGGCTGAAGCAGGTGAACTTTCGCAGATGATGTTTGCGATAATGAAGTCCAATCCAGAAACCAAAACAACTACATCTGGTGGTACGCTTCCTTACCTCAAATCAAGTGACCTCGCCACGATAGATTCTGGCTATTCAGAGTCCTCGGAAGTTTCTTCCATGGATGCTGCCACTCTATCACCCCTGGATGCCTCTCATGATGATGATTATAATCTCTACACCTTTATTCCCCAGGATCCCAAGTCCTATTACCGCTTTGTACTTGCTCAGATCATTACCCATGAGTTACAGGAAAGGCAGGCCAACACAGCAAACACAGCAGCGGACTCTGTTTCCCAGAGACTTCTTTCAAAGCAATCTATAGATCTACTCAACGAAATAAGTCTTCGCTGGCGGATACCAAACTCAACGCGGGCTGTTTTGTTCCTTGATGTTTTTCGAGAAAAGTATGTTGAACAGCAGATCGACATTGACACCCTGGAGTCCGCCTTTGTCTTTGTGAACCAGCCCCCGCAAGATCAAAAGTCGAGACGTAGCAGTTTCGTCGCCACTTTGCTTTCAAATAGAGAGGGCTGGACATTATCAGACTTTAGTTTAATGACCCAGATACTTGCCTCTCTACACGAGGCTCTCCTTCGACACCTCTACGAGACGATGATGCATTGCTATGACACTAAAGTCACGCCTATCGGTCCAGTGATGTACGTGCTGGAAAATTACGTCGAGGCCGATCCCAACTATGTCCCAAAAACAGAAAATAAAGAACAGTTCAAGACCTATGTTCAGGATGGGTTAGTGAATAAAGCGAAAGAAATTTATCAGGAACACCTAGACAAGGAAATACCGCCGGACCAGGACTCGTGGGAATTTTATCATGTAATCCAACTTGGGAAGGGGATTCTGAAGCTTGCGCAGCGAATAAAGAAGCGGTATAGGAACAATCCGGAAATCATGGGGTATGTATTTGCAAACTCACTTTGTAGACAGCTTAAACTAACTTTCCAGTGTCAATCCCACGGATATCTTAATCAACTGCATTCTTCCTATGTACGCGGAAGACGCGCGCGATATAATTACTAGGATTATAGAGTATTTCAAAAACAAAAACGAAGAAATTGGTGTGCAGGATGGTTTTGATCTATATAAAGAACTAGCAGAATTCCGCCAGTTTTATGTGCAGGTCCTCCCTGGGTAAGGACTATTTAGGCTTGGGCTTCCCCCGCCATTTGGAAATGCTTTCTTACTAACGATAACACAGTGACCCGTTTCCCATCCCAATAGAAGAGCTTTTGGGCGATTTCGTTTGGCGATGGATCCGGATGACGGACGAGAAAATTGTGGGTTGGGTTGACCAGGCTATTAAGCAAGACAACTTTAAGGTCAGAACCGATTCGCCGAATGACATCCCAACGATGGAGCAGCGGCACAGTACGTCGGTTATCGATGTCTTCCGGTCATTCAATCAGGTCATTGATCAG
Source organism: Helicocarpus griseus UAMH5409 (assembly GCA_002573585.1). Classification (NCBI taxonomy): domain Eukaryota; kingdom Fungi; phylum Ascomycota; class Eurotiomycetes; order Onygenales; family Ajellomycetaceae; genus Helicocarpus; species Helicocarpus griseus. The sequence continues at coordinate 4,051 of PDNB01000088.1, read as the reverse complement.
ATTGTACAACTCAATTGGGATGATGATGTGGGGTATGCTAAGTTCATGACCGCCATTTCCAAGTCGATAGGGACTGGACTTGCAAGATATTGCGAGGTTATCGAGCAACTTTATAGCAAGGAGATGGACCGCCTTACCCCAGAACAAGAAGCAGCTTTGACGCAAACGAAACAAGAGAAATGGATGCAAATGGCAAAGGAGGCGTGGAGCAGTAAAGAAAAGGTCGAGCCGTTTCAGTTTTTCCAGGAGGTAAGTTTCTCATAATGGAATAGGATAATGTTACATCAACTAACCTTTTGATTTTCCAGTCTTTTGTGAAATTGAACAACATCGAATACGCCCTCAGTCAACTTGACAAGCTTGAGAAGGACATAAATGTTGATGCCTGTGCCGATGTAATTGCAAAGAATATCCCTCCCTCCTTGAAACGGCCAAGAAAGATTACAAACTATGTTTTCACGGTCAAAATTGTCGAGGCTGAGGACCTTAAAGGATGCGACATGGATGGCCTTAGTGACCCATACGTTTCTCTGGCCGATGAGTCCCAGCGTATATTCAAAACACGTGTTGTTTATGACAATCTTAATCCCCGCTGGGACGACTCGGTCGATATCATGACCAAAGGACCTCAGAATATTATTGCGACAGTCTGGGATTGGGACGCCGTTGGCAGCCACGATTATATGGGACGCACTTCTCTCAAGCTTGATCCCACCCACTTCTCTGATTTTGTTCCGAGAGATTACTGGCTAGATTTAGATACTCAGGGTCGAATACTCCTACGCGTCAGTATGGAAGGTGAACGTGATGATATTCAGTTTTACTTTGGGAAGACATTCCGTACTTTGAAACGGACGGAGCGGGAGATGACCCGTAAGACAACAGAAAAGGTATGTGACGTCACTTCTATCTTTGAATTCTGTCTCTCCCTAGGAAATTCTGTTCATTAACAGCTTTTTTCAGCTTGCTCCCTACATCAATCATTGTCTTTCTCGCCGCGCTCTCAAATCATTACTATCAAAAGGCATCTCTATTTCTACGGTTTCCAGCTACTTCAATCGAAACAAAGCTCCAGTCTCTGCCGGTCCAACCCAGGCGGAGATTGAGGGTACATTGGATACGCTATTTACGTATTTCGACGACAACTTTGCCATCATGAATCAGACGCTGACAGGAGAGGCAATGAGAACGGTCATGGCTCGTCTATGGAAAGAAGTATTGGTGACTGTAGAGAGTCTCTTAGTCCCTCCGCTCTCAGACAAACCCTCCAACCAGCGGCCACTCACCCAGCAAGAGGTCGACGTGGTATCTCGCTGGCTCCTCTTGCTCCTCAATTTCTTCAACGCAGTCGACGAAGAAACCGGAGAAGCAAACGGTGTACCAATGGACATTCTCAAATCGCCAAAATACCACGAAATCCAGAGCCTCTTTTTCTTCTATTTCGAGCCTACTGACAACCTAATCCGAACATCAGAACGAATGGCATCCGCAACTCTAGCGCGGCAACAGTCGAACAGAAATCGGTATTCGGCCCCTGCATCATCCAGACCTTTCAACGCACTTGGCGGTGGCATGAATGGGATCCCGGCCTCACGGCGAGGGAAGAGTATCATGTTAGCACGTAACCTAGGTACGATGAAGAAAGCCAAGGCCGAGAAGTGGAGGGAAGCACAGGCGGAACCGAACGATGATATGATTCTCCGAATTCTCCGCATGCGACCCGAGGCACACACGTATATCCGTGATCGCAGTCGCCAGAAAGAGAGGCTGGCTACGGCTGCTGCTGCAGATTTGATTGTTAAACAGAGCTTGATGGATGTCAGCGGAGGGCGGATGGTTGGTACATTGCCGCGGAGATAGGCAATTGTACTATAGCTTCAGGACACGAAAGAATACGATCCCGTGAACGAGTTTCCCACTGGGCGGGATGAATCTGGTCAGCTCGGATTAAAACCCACACATTTTCAGTTTCTGGACGGTACCTTTGATTGGATTTCTATTTTAGTTTCCCAGTCGGTATTCCGGGAGGAGGAATCACGATATACACCGGGATACATTATCTTTGTCGAACTTAGCTTTTCCCTCTGCTTTCTCGTTACAACTTTAGCTGACCATGGTATTCCTTAACATTATTTGCCTTCCACTTCTTTACCCACCACCCTCTGCATCTGAAATCTCCAATTTTGCCCATCTTTCCTATCCTTTTTATATTCCCCTTTTTGCTTTTGGTTGCGTTTTATATGTTTTGCTTCAAGCTTATGTTATGTCACTTGTTGTATGTCTTCGTCGTGGCCTGGTTTAGCTTTGACTCACCTCTTCAGTCTTGTCCCAGTTTATATTGACAATCAGTCTCTCCGGCTGGGAATTTGATTGCTGCGAAAAAGAGATGGGTGGGATTCGAACTAGCCTTTGATTCATCATTTTATGTCATTTTATGTTCTTGCTTTTTGTCGTAGCGTGCGTGCGAATAATGCAAGGCGTAACCATGAAATTTCCTTTTCATCATGTTTCTACCTGTCCTTGATTATTTTATCAATAAACCGTGTTCAACCCTCATGCCAATGCATTTGTAGGAAGCAAAGGTTTGTGAGGAAGGAAGGGTGGATGGAAAGCCGCAGTAATGCAGCGAGCGACTCAGATTTTTTGCTACTCCTCTTTCCTAACGTATGCTGATCTGAACAGTTCACTTAATCTTTCGAAAGTACAAGGTACAAAAAGTTAAAGAAATGAACGTTCGATTAATTGAAAATTTCCATTTTCAAGTGTCATCAAATGTCTTGCCTGAAACACAGGTTTAAAGTAACCGATAGACAAGATCCATCCGAACAATAGGGAGATCCTCGTCAGCATAACATTGGGGAGGTATAATAGTGTGTTTTATATATTTACAAATAACCACGCAACCATTTATTGCAAAGCAATACACTCGATCTCAACGGGAACGCCCTTGGGAAGCTGGTGGACGGCAACGCAGCTGCGGGCAGGCTTATGCGTGAAGAATTTCTCGTACACGGCGTTCATCTCGGCGAAATCTTTCATGTCGACGAGGAAAACCTGGTCGGGCGGGTTAGTTGGGGATTGAGTGTTTTGAAAAAACGTAGCAATGAGAACAGAGTTGGCAGGTAGGGTTCTAATGGATATCTGTCCAGGAACTTACGTTGACCTTGACCACCCGGTCAACCGACGTCCCAGCAGCAGCCAGTACGGCCGCAATGTTCTTGCAGCATTGGTCAGTTTTATCTCCGATTGATCCTTCGATCACGTTTCCTTGTTGGTCGGCCGGGATCTGGCCAGAGAGGAACACCTGCCCATTTGCCTTGATGGCGTGGGACTGTTTTTTCCCCAGATTGGATGTTAGCGGTTTCTGGTGCCATCTTGTAGCTTCACAGCAAATTGACAAAGGTAAAAGTAACATACGTATGGGCCGGCAGCTAGATATACAATTGATTAGCAAAGTGATGGCCATGTTTAGGAGTTGGAGGGTTATGCAAGTGGCATTTTGGCGGGGTAAATTGGGGAACTTACGAGGGCAAGCGTCCTTTGCGAAGACGTGAACGATATCAGCCATTTTTCTTGTCTGGGTAATTGGGAGATGCGGAGCAATTGGCAATCGAGAAGGGAGTCGGTGATAGAGAGGAAGACAACGTAAATGGGCCTTGGGAACGAGCTTGTTTCTTATATTCCGTCCGAACATGACCTCACGATGCGATGTTGCTTGTTTGCTTTGTTTGGCTTGTCGTTGGGCGCGGGCCAAGGCGACATCGGCAGCGGATGATTAGTAATTTAAACTACTAATGTTAGAGGTGTGTGATTGGTTCAATTAATACTAACTCGACTACGGAATCGCCAGATAAAGGAGATGTCACGTGAGCTCGGGGTGAGCTGGATTACGTAACAGATATCAACCTCGCCGCCTCCTGTCTCCAACGGCTGGATGTGATGAATTAAATTTGTATCCTATCGCTAAATCCAATATTTTAATGCCAATAACACCCCCCCATCCAGCGAACGCCAGCCGCTGCTAAATCTTCTAAATACACAATAATAATAA
>PDNB01000087.1:0-118507 GCA_002573585.1 Helicocarpus griseus UAMH5409 | reverse complement strand
CGGTGGAGGGGGGAAGTGCGGCGATTGGGAGGGCGGGGATTCCGGGGTTGGGGGTTCCCTGGAGATAGGATGGCTACCGTTGCGTCTTCTCTTTGCAATGTCTTTCTTTTTTGCTTTCTTTTTTTTTTTTTTTTCATTATAATTCATATATTCCCCCGTCCTGTGTTTGGTTTGATTCTTAGGTATTGCACGTTAGGCGTTTGGGCTTTGGGATTAACTGAATAGAATCTGGGTCATGAGTATAATAGGGGACATAGTACTTTTACTTGCATATCGAATATGCCGAATTCCAAAATTGACTGGAGCCTACAAAACACGTCAAGTTAAACAATCTTGACTGTCGAATCAGTGTCGTGCATGTATGTATTAGCGGTGATGAGTGATGCCAAGCCCATATCTGCTTAGTCATGGCAGCTGACAGGTTTCCACGTGACGGCGGCAGCCCTCGCTTAATATTCCGCGCTAGGCCTGTCTGGAATATACACATCCAACCTCACTTCGACTTTTCTTTCTCTTCTTCATTCCTCTCCTCGTCCCCGTCAACACTCGACAACACGCCAACAACATCCACAATGGTAAGATTTCAGCTTCCTACATGATATGTAATTACTTGCGAGGCCTCTGCAATGCGCCAATTAGGACCTGATCGTCAAAATTGGCCATTTGCAAGCTGATGAAGCAATTCCGTCTTCCCACATCAATTTCTCTGCAAGAATTGGTGTGGGTTGGCGATGACTTGGCTTGAGTCGTGGGCTGAGCAGAAATGCAAAGCCCATTGTCTCTCTAGAGTTCAAAGAAGATACAGTACTTGGTGAACGAGATTCGCTGATGGTCTTCTTTTCTCAATGACAGCCTCCCAAGAGCGGAAAGAAAGTCGCTGCCGCCCCCTTCCCCCAGGGAAAGGCTGGCTCTAAGAAGGCTCCCAAGGTATGCTCATTCTATTTCCACTCCAGCTGAAATCTACAACCCGCCATACATGGACATACTAACCCAATTGAATTCAGAACCCTCTTATCGAGAAGCGCCCCCGCAACTTCGGTATTGGCCAGGACATCCAGCCCAAGCGCAACCTCTCGCGCATGGTGAAGTGGCCCGAGTATGTCCGTCTCCAGCGCCAGAAGAAGATCTTGAACCTCCGCCTCAAGGTCCCTCCTGCCATTGCCCAGTTCCAGAACACTCTGGACCGCAACACCGCCGCCCAGGCCTTCAAGCTCCTCAACAAGTACCGCCCCGAGTCCAAGGCTGAGAAGAAGGAGCGTCTCCACAAGGAGGCCACCGCCGTCGAGGCCGGCCAGAAGAAGGAGGATGTCAGCAAGAAGCCTTACGCCGTCAAGTACGGTCTCAACCACGTTGTTGGCCTGATTGAGAACAAGAAGGCTTCTCTCGTCCTCATCCCCAACGATGTCGATCCCATCGAACTCGTTGTCTTCCTTCCCGCCTTGTGCCGCAAGATGGGTGTCCCCTATGCCATCATCAAGGGCAAGGCCAGACTCGGTACCGTCGTCCACAAGAAGGTAAGATAATGTTTTTTCTTAGTTCATATTGACTGAACATGATCACCAATGCTAACTTTTCTCGTCATAGACCGCTGCCGTCCTGGCTCTGACCGAGGTCCGCTCCGAGGACAAGACTGAGCTCTCCAAGCTCATCTCCGCCATCAAGGAAGGCTATAGCGAGAAGTACGAGGAGAGCAAGCGCCACTGGGGTGGAGGCATCATGGGTGCCAAGGCTGTCGACAGACAGACCAAGAAGCGCAGAGCCATTGAGACTGCCATCAAAATCTAAATTCCTTCCCAACGTCCTTCTCCAATGAAAAATAAATTGTTACGAATACAAAAAATGGCAATAGCATGTTAATCGGTTCGGAGTTCACCTGGTCCTGAGGCGTTTTCTCTTATCCAACCCAATCTATCTATCCGTCCCGCTTCCGTCATGAATCACCCTTGAAAAACATGGGACACGTCGTGAATTCTCATAGCTAGGTCGGAGAGAATGCTTTCTGAATCGAAAACGATATCATTGCGCATTTATAATAACATCCTTTCTCCCTCCTTTTTCCCCCTTCACATGTACGCATTGGCATATACCCGGGTTCGGCGCAGTTTGTTTGCTTATGGAAAACCATCTTTCAATGAACGAATATGATCCTTTTTCACTAAGCTTTACATACTCGTCTGATCCCCTTGAATCCACGTAGTTTTTGAGTAGGAGTAGTGTAGCGCCTGATGTTCGGTCGACGTCGGTCCCCTTGCAACATACAGGATGGTCGGTCTCCGTGTATAGAACCCCGTTATCTCCCACTGTACACCCTTAAATAAGAACTACCAGCCTCGACATGGTAATTCAATTCTTCCAGAATTGTGAGACAGTAGCTTACATGTATCAATACCCATCCATATCACAGGGAGAGAATGCATTGAAAAATGTGTGCCAAGGTGATGAAATAATTCACTTTGTCTTGAATAAAAAAAATAGATATATACATACACTTCCTTCATGTCCTTTTCCACTTTTAAAATCCTCATGATCGTCAGCAAAAAAGGGTGTCACGTCTAAATCAGAACTAAGCAACGATATTGATAATTATAAAATTCAATTTCTCCGGCACTGAAAAGGGGTGAAGCCGTCCATGCAGCCGTCCATGCAGCCGGCAAGCAGTAATCAGAAGGTCTGGATTGTCCGGCAAGTTCGTACAAATTAGGTAAGACATATAAAGATAAAAACGGGAAAAGGGCGACAGTCAAGGGATCGGTATGAACAGATCAGTGAAGTCAGGAGTCGGAATGGAGAGTAAAGTAAAAAGAACAAGGCAAAATGGATGGGTAATAATGACGAAGGCGAAGAAGAAGAGGAGCAAAGAAGGTCAGGCGGAAGCGAAGGACAAAGAACGAAAAGCAGAATAAGACATGACCAACCAACCAACTTCCCCCAACCCAAAGGTGTAAAGCAAAGACCGCTCTTAGGTTATTTATACCCGCCTGCAAGCGATTGAGGTTAGACCTGTATGGAATTCAACCAATTTGTTTGAATTTTGATAGTGTATTTTTTTCCCCACCCATTCCCTACGCCTACCTCCCGCCCAATAGTTTAACCGACAGGAAAGACAGAAACGAGAACGCAGTTGGTAAATATGACGGAATGACACGGTGCATACGAAAATGTCTCAGGGGTATTGACGACAGCAAAATAACAAAAATTAGGACACAGGGGTAATAATGATAAAAGAAGGTGAGGAAATGGCAAGAAAATAACAATGGCAACGAGATCGTTAAAAGGATAGGTGGAAGGCGCTTAGGGTATATAAAGAAAACTGCAATCTGGTTATGAAGGCGCCGGTCGAGAAAGACCTTGTCGTGCCTAAAGGAGCGATACACAGTCAGTCACTATTACTACCTCATAATTAGACTGACGCCGAGATTGTAAACATTACCTTCATCTGTTCAATTCTCGCCTTCAACTGGCTAGTAACCTCAGCAGCCCTCTTCCAATTCTCCGCCGGTTCAGCTTGCGATGTGGAAATACTAGCACTAGTAACAGGCAGCCCATCCCCACTGGAACCCGTTCTACCTCCACCAAATGACGTCCTCGCCGGGCTCCCTCTCCCAGAGGAGTACGATGAACCAACAGTAGGACTGATTTTTCTTCTTTCCGCGAATCTGCTACCACCACCAACACCCGCGCTGCCAAAGGAGGGGGATTCGAGTCCGTTGTTCTCCTTTTCTTCGCTGGGACTGTTGGACATGTAGCTTCTGGGGCGGGCGCTTTCAAACCGAGAACCAAAGTGTAAGCCAGACCTTGAGGTCGGTCCGTTGATGTTGCTGTTCATGTTGTCTTGGTATATGCCGGCGCCATCGCCGCCTATACCCATGTCCAGACCCATGTCGGGGATGGCGGCTGGGGGGCTGGCTGCGCTGGCTCGTACGGCGCGGGACAGCTCTCGCTTCAACCGCTCGATTTCCCTCTGTTGCTTCTGGACATTCTGCTCTGCGGCCTCCGCGTCACTCCTGGCTCTGACTAGTTGAGTTTCTTTGGCTTTGATGCTTAGCACATCTCTTGTGTGGTCCTCTATTAACTGGGCGTTTTGGTTTTGAAGTTCATTGATTTCAGATGCAAGCTTTGTTCGCTCGGATTGTAGATGCTCCACGGTTTTAGAAAGTCTCTCTTTCTCAAGACGAAGCTCCTCCAATTCAGCCCGTTCAATTGCTGACATACCAGTGTTTACAGGGGGCGCCGGAGCGGCGGGCTCGGCGGCAGGAGGCGCTGGTCTTCCTAGAGAGCGGCCGGCAAGGCCACGATTACCGAGACCAAATTTAGGACCTGGAGGAGCAGCGGCAGGAGCAGCAGGGGCGGGGTTTTCTTCAAAGGGTGGTGAAACCACTCTCCTCGGGGACGCAGGCGCACCTCCTGGTCCTGCAAGCTTTCTCTGAAGTTTAAGGCCTGATCCGGGCGTGGCAAGACCTCCAGACTTTGGTATGCCGAGTTTCGACGAAACCGCCTTTTTTGCAGTTGGGGGTGCTGGAGTAGGTTCTTCTGGTGGTGGCTGTGGAGCAGCAGCAGCAGCCGGCGCCGGTTTCTTAACACCTCCCGCGGCTTTTCTGACAACAGTCTTTTTCGGCCCCCCTGGCGGTCCTCCTGGAGCAGCTAAACCTTTAGGGGGTCCAACGATGGGCTTGGGGCGGTCTTTAGCCTTGACCTCCGCCGTCTCGAAAAACTCCTTTATTTTTGATTTCCGGATATCATCCAGGCCATCCAGGTAAGGGTTCATTGCTCTTTCACCTATGATTTTCATCAGCGTGCCTAGGATTTCAGCACCGCCTGACCGAGTAGCTTCGCTAGATTCAGTTAGTAGCTTTGTAGCCGCGTCCGCTATTGACTTTATTTCTGGTTTAGCAGGAACGTCCTTGGTCGTTCTAAGGCAGCGAATCAGAAATTTAAGAGTTTCCTGCTTGACTTGTGGATTCTTGTGCTTGAGGAATTCCAAAATGTCTTCAAGACATTCTGAAAGGTGGGTCGCAGCAAAAACGGCATCTAGTGCTCCACCAAGTGCATCCGCAACCGACTGCTTTTTCTCCTTCAGACGTTCCATCATGGGAGCCATGATCGTGGGCCTGTATTTACCAAAACTTTTGCGAAGGCCTTTAGCGAGGGCCTCTATGGTATTGGCGGCCACAGTCACGACTGCAACGTTAGCATCCTTCATGCTCTTAGCAAGCGCACGCATGATATCGTCAAATGGGGCATCTTTGATCCTTGGTACGTTCGCAACTTCAAATAGTGCATCGAGGGCTTCTTTGCGGTCCTTCCATTTCGACGAAGCTAGCTTTTCGTGGAGATCCTTGGGGGCTTTAGATAGAACATCGACTGGTTCTGCAAGATCGAAAACATCTACCTCTCCCTCAGCTTCCTCTTCCCCCCCGTCACCTGCGCCTGCGTCTCCATCTCCACTAGGCGCCGCCATAGCTTCTTGTTGTGCTCGTGTAAATCGTTCCTGTTTTGGCGGGGGCTCCTGCTTGACTGCTTCAAACAATTTCTCCAAGTCTGTTTGTTGGACTGGTTTCAAATCCCCCCAAAACAACGGTTTCATAGCATCCTTGAGCCATCTGTAGAGTTCGACAGTTAAATTTTGGGCTTCCGCCCGGACGTTCTTATCGGCGTGGCCAAAGGCCTTTGGCAGTGCTTTCAAAACCGGTTTTGAATCGACGACTTTGCATCCATAGTTGTGAAAGATGGCAGTCAATGCAGCGAGTGTAGGTGCGATGACCTTGGGTAGTTTGTGCGAGAGGGCGGGTAAGAGATCTTCAACAACAGGTTCCGGTTTATCTAATTCGATACAAAGAAGTATGGCTTCTAACGAGCTAGCCTTGGCTGCTGGGCGAGTCGATGGTAGACCCTTTTCAGTGATGGCGGAAATTGTAGTCCCCCGAGTCCTAGTATTGTCATCATCAGTGTACTGCCCCGTGAAACTCCCACACACTCTCAGTCCCCCAGTATATCGGCAATATAAGCATACCTCGTGCATCCTTGAACACCAGCATATTTTAGAAAGGTGCAATATGCATTTAGACCTTCCTGCTGCGCAGCTACGTTTGAATCGGCAACGGCGCCTTTCCATAGTCCTGGGTCTTGTAGGAACGGTCGAAACACGGGATCCGATTCATCGGGAGATTTCTCGAATTGTTTTGTAGCATCTTCATATCCTTCTTTCCTAACTTTCCAATTCTATAGAGTTGGGTTAGCCCAACAACAGATTAATAGCGGGGGTGGAGCTGGTGAGAGCGGGAAGAGAACGCAGGGCGAACCTTGTGGGCAAATCTGTCTGGTAAGGGTAAGGAGCTGAAGTCCTCTTCTTTATCCGCCATTTCGCGCGGCTATAGTCGCGTTGTCTTTTCAAAATTGAATTCCCTATGAGATCATATTAGCAGCTGCATTAGACCCTTGTTCCTCGATGCCCAACACGGCGCCCATTATTATGGATGAACCGCACAGTAAGATTTCTCGAGGCTGAAACACAAGAGCAATGATGATGAAAACAACGCACCTTAAATAATTCAAAAAAGAAATGCCGGTTAAGAAAATAACTGTTCCAAGGTGAGGGAATTGGGGATGGTCTAAGGAGTAGTTAGTGTCGTGCGGCAGGAGTCTGGCCCTACGGATGCGGGAGTAGGAAGCGGGCAGAGCCAACACCACAACTGACCAAGATCAGATACAGATATCGCGGAAAGTATCTAGAAGGTGAGACAAAGAAGATTAACCTCAGGAGAAGCGGGGACGTAGAGCAGCGATATAGTATTGTGGCAGACTTGGATGATCGGAAAAGGGAAAAAACAGAGTCGGATTGGGGTAAACGTCAACATGCGCATCCCCGTGGTGATGGGCACGTGATATGCCCCGCGCTGCTTTAGTCGAGTAGATCTATATATCAGAGGGCAGCATCTTTCCTATTTATTTCGACCTACACATATATAATAATGTATTTGGATACTATACTGTTATTCTAAGACTCGAGATAGATTCGTATACTCTCATCTAAAATAAGAAGACATCTCCAGGCGTGGTAGGATATCTGCTGCTAGATCTTATCTTGCATGCAACACTGCAGAACGCCAATGTTTGCCAGCAGAACAAAGACACTGCAGTATATACCGGAAGTTGTTCAACAAGAGTACTAATACACCATTTAACATTTAATACAGTTTTCTCCATCAGTTTCATATCCATTCTATTCTCTTCCTTGCCTCCAGTGCTTCCAGATCCCTCACCTAAAGCAGCAACTCCACCATTCCCCATCGAGCTGGGTCTTGGCATCCCGATGTCACCGCTCTCTCTCCCGCAAAAACATCCCAGGAACAGCCGAATGATGACCATGAGATTCTGTTGGATTGCTCTCCCATGGCTTGCGACAACTCTATCTTGCTTCTTCTATTATGATTGCATGCCTTATTATCTCTGCTGAACCATGTGTCCCTCTTCCTGTTAGCAGCCTGCTATTCTTCTGAGGAGATCATCCCAACACCAACACCAACACCACCACCACCACCACATCATCACTCCTCTCCCCACCTACCAACTTCTCCGAGTCGCATATATCTACCTGCCAATAATCTACTCCTGAATCTACTATTCTGTGGATACTCCCAGTATACGATACTACATATCGTCTATCAAATACACCAAAAATATTCTCTGGAAAGAAGGCTAGGTGGGCAACACCTTGTTGGGTGGTTGTGGAGGGGCGCCTGAGAAGACCCCCGTGAACAAAAGTCTCCTCTCCTGCGCCATCAACCGACCACAACCATGAGCCAATTACTTACTCCGCGGCAAGCGGAAGAGCTGTGCGTTGCAATTGATGACTCCATATTGCTTGCTCTAACATGTTTCCTAATTTACTGAAAAAAACAACACAGTCACAAGTCTATTATCGCATATCTCCTGTCGGCCAACCTGCCGCAGAGCGCCGCTGCCCTGCGCGAAGAGCTCGCCGATAGTTTCCAACTTGACGATTCCACAGCTAAGAAATATGAAGGTCTATTGGAAAAGAAGTGGACTAGTGTGGTGCGGTTACAGAAGAAGGTCAGTTTGGCTCTGAATGCTCAATATCAACCTGGTTGTTTCCAGTTGCTGAATGGGAAAATCGCATTGTGGACCTACAGATCTTGGACCTAGAATCTAGAAACGCTGCGCTCCAATCCGAGCTGGACTCTGCTACTCCCACGTCTCTCACTAGAAGAAACCAAGACCCCGTATCCTGGCTACCCCGTGCGCCCGCCCGACATAACCTTCAATCTCACCGTTCTCCCGTTACTTGTGTTGCCTTTCATCCCGTCTTTTCGTCACTTGCATCCGGTTCAGAAGATACAACAATAAAAATATGGGACTGGGAGCTGGGTGAGCTTGAGCGCACAATCAAGGGCCATACAAAAGCGGTTTTAGACGTGGATTATGGAGGACCCCGTGGAGGCACACTATTGGCCTCATGTTCATCAGACCTCACAATCAAACTTTGGGATCCTTCAGACGAATACAAGAATATCCGCACCCTCCCGGGGCATGACCACAGCGTTTCCGCTGTACGATTTGTCCCATCTGGCGCTGCTGGCTCCCCTCTATCAGGGAACCTCCTAGTATCCGCTTCACGTGACAAAACCCTCCGCGTTTGGGACGTCACAACAGGATACTGCGTCAAGACCTTGCGCGGACATTTGGACTGGGTCCGAGACGTCGCGGCCTCGCCAGATGGCCGCTTCCTTTTCTCCGCCGGAAACGACCAGATCCCCCGCCTGTGGGATGCTTCGTCCGGCGAAACAAAGTCCACTTTCCTTGGACACGAGCATGTAGTCGAATGCGTCGCATTCGCCCCGCCTACTTCCTACCCCCACCTAGCTCCTTTAGCAGGCCTCAAAAAGCCACCACCAGCTTCATCATCCGCAGAATACGTCGCTACAGGCTCCCGTGATAAAACGATCCGGATATGGGATGCACGTGGCACACTAATAAAAACCCTCGTTGGCCACGACAACTGGGTACGGGCCCTCGTTTTCCACCCAGGTGGTAAATACCTCCTCTCCGTCAGTGACGATAAAACACTGCGCTGCTGGGATTTGGCGCAGGAGTGCAAGTGCGTGCGGACGGTGACGGATGCCCACGGCCACTTCGTGAGCTGTATACGGTGGGCGCCGAATGTTATAAAAGATGCTGGCGCGGTGAATGGCGGTGATGCCAACGGTGCTGCGCTTACGTCCTCTGGTGTTAACGGGACTATACCGGGTGGGAAGAAGGAGGATCCTGGTGGCGGGGCGAAGGGAATCCGCTGTGTGATTGCGACGGGCAGTGTAGATCTGAACGTGAGGGTGTTTGCGTCATAGAATGAAGCATTATGATGTCCCCTGTCATGATCCGTCGTTGAATTGAGGTCGAGAGAAGAATTGATGATTTAAAAAATACACAAGCGCGAAAGCGGGAGAGAAGGGATACAAATTAGATGACGAGAATTAGAGAGCTAAGAGGGCCTATTTTCCTTCTTCTTTTATTTTGTTGCTTTGAAGATTGTGCCCACATTATTTTTTTCCTGCCTCACTGGAAGCACTTCGCTTTTATCTATTTCTTTTGTTCTCCTTTTTTTCCCTTTTTTTCTCTCACATACATACCCTTGCGCCTATCATGCGCGCCTTGCTCCTTCATAATCTACAATGCGGTATCCCCCTGCGATGGATATATCCGAAAACTTAACTAGCTCTTCAATCTAACCTACAAAACCCAAATTGACAAAAAGCCTGCCAAATACATCCACACACGTCTTTTACAGGGGTGCACAATAATTATCCTCCGCGCAATATTAAACATTCTTATCACATAAATGATCGCTTGTAAGCTTCCGGCAGCACACTCAGTCCGATGATGAACTCAGCAAGTTAAACTGTGCTCCAAAAGGGATCAAGGTCAATTTTACAGGTATGCACATCGCCGGCAATTATTCGTTAATGCCTATACATGCTCTCTCAGCCTCATTATCATCTACAAAAGCGTCGGGACGTTGGGACTTGTTTCGGGGACGGGAAGGATGTCTCATAAGCTCAGAAGTATCATGGATGATTGAGGTATGTGCACTTGATGCGGCTGATGCAAAATTGTCGGTGTCCCAGACACCGGCCGTTTAAAGGGGCTGAATCCCGGGAAACTTTGAATTCTTGCGGGCTCGTGTTCTTGTCAGGGGCTAGTAGGGGAAACGAAAGTTCAGGGGCCAACGCATGGAGCTCGAGTCATGTTCGTGAGGCTCTTCTCTTAGCTATATTTTATTACTGTGGCCGTTGTTTTGCCATTTGGATGAAGGGGCTAGATCTCTTGTTGTCGCAATACTTATGCCATTTACAGCCTTTTTTGTCAGGGGGTGGGTGTTTGCTAGGTTTAGAAAAGTGAAGATAGGTATGCTCGCTTTGTCACAATGATCGAGTATCTTGAACGCAACAGCTTCTTTGAACCTTTTATTTATATCATTGTTTCACCGGCGAATTTAAGAATTACCTACCCCCTGATGGAAGTTATATTAGAGATAAGTGTATCTTGAAGGGTGTTACCTCGCTACAGCTGCCGCTCAGCTTCCAGGTTTACTCTAGAAGCCGATAACACATACGTTAAAGAAGCTCCTCACGGCCTGGCCATTCGAAATCTGATGTACTCCTACTGTCCAAGTAAAATACTATGTAGCAATAGTAGTATTAGAAAATTATCCGTGAAACAACCCGCTTAGTCCAACAAGTCTAGTAATCCAAAACAAGCAAATTTTAGCACATAAGTGAACACCCTTCCCATCACCTCCCCGTCTTAGACTGCATCTACCTATGGCCAACTCCCTTCTCCTCCTGCATTCGACTTCTTCTTAAAGATTAAACAGGAGGATAATTCATTCCCGACGGCTTCTGGTACCCAGTCTGCCCGGCAGCCTGTCGCGCGAGCACTTCTTTCTCTTCCTGAACGAGAGTGCAGCACGGGCAGAAAAACGCGCTCAGGCAGTCCTGCACCATTGATTCTTCAATGTTATGCTTGGCCTTGATATGGCCCGGTTCCATTTTCAGGAACTTCTCTAGATGCGTCTGGGTGATGCCGAACCTCTCGCGCAGCTCGATACGCTTCTTCGCGACAATGAGGAATGCGGCGGCGAAGCAGTTTAGACCGCAGAATATGAGGCACTGTAGCGTGTCTGTATTAGAACAATTTGAAAGGAAATGGATATCCCTAGAAAGAAACGGCGGGGGAAAGCTAAGGTTTCTTTCTGGCTTGCTTACGTTGTCATTGACGGGACTGTAGTTTTGAAGACTGGGGTCGTTTATACGAGCTTGCGTCTTGCCGAATAGGATACATGGGCAGCACCATCCCATCAAGCCTGCAGATTGGGTGAAACTCTTGTTAGAATATCAAAGACACTATACCCCTTGCCGAGGCCAACGGGCAATAATATATCACGTACATGTGTCAATGGGGTTGAAACAGTCCCAGAAGGAGTTTGTCCAATTGGGGTTGGCGGGAGAGTCAGTGCCAGACATTTCGAAGGTAGTATATTAGGTTTGAAAGTATTTGATATAGAGAAACGGAAAAAGTCCAAGTGTCTGTCCCGAAAGGATATCTTTGCTAAAAGGAATGTAATAACGATCGTAGTTAGATTAAAATAAACGAGAGACAAAGAAGCAAAGTTGATGATGACTTGGGAATGGCAATTGCTCCCAGGCATTGAAGAAAATAGCTCGCTATATATCCCTTCTGTTGTTCAACGGCGAACCCCCTTTACTGTGCCGTTGGCAGGACGAGGCTCAATCTGCAGTTCGTATCCCGCTGTATTAGCCCCAGTCGACTCAGGTGTCGAACAAGGGCTCAAAGAGCCGCAAGTGGTTGAATTCAAGCATTTTCTTCTATTCAAGCACCATGATTCCACTCTTTACGAGAGCTGGAACATTACGACCCGATATGCTTGTTTTCCTTGAGGCTTGAATCGGTGGCCTGACTCCTGAGGCTCTGCTAGGAGTTTCAAGCTACTTGCTGTTTGGACAGAGCACTAAACGCGATAATCTCAAGGATCCGAGAGAACTCCCTTGACCTCGTATTAGCTGCTCCTAACCAGTTGCAGATTTCAGAATCATAAGATTTTTTTTGTGATAGTTCTGAGTAGTTCAACTTGACCGGCGCGTGTTGGTTGGATTTAGGGTTAGTCCCGTATGCGGCTCGTGTTGGTGGATCCTCTAGCCATGGGGATGCCAGCATATATTTGCTTATCAACGTTATTGTTGATTATTAGAAGGTTCCGGCCATCAAAAATAATAGTAGGTCAACAATCGAGCCCGACTTGGAAAGAAAGCGCGGTTCACTTCTTCTGCTCGTCTCCCCCCTTTTCTTGACCGTCTCAAGGGAGGGGTCTAGAAGGTAAGGGAGACGAATATGCTTCTGTTGGCTGCAACGACCGCCATGAAATACGTCTTTTCCTTCCTTCAACAATTCATGGCAAAAATAACAACACACTTGAATTTACTCCTGGGATTATGCCACAGGTTCTAAATACTTGGTTAGCTCAAGACTAACAGTGCGCTGAATCACTAGTTCGTGCTTACTATATATAGGGGAGAATCTTCCTCTCTTTTCCCACGGCTTAACATCAAGAGTCTGCCTTGTGGCATCCAAAAAGCCTAGGCTTAAGACGTCAGCCGTATGTCTTCTTTGGAAAAACTCGTATCCTCTGCATAATCAGTGTTCGCATCTTGAGAGGCCCTTTTTTCAGTGCGATATTAGCGGCCCTTCTCTCTGCCGCATCCTGAAAAGAACTTGAACCTTAAACCACTTGTCGTATATCCCTATTACCCCTATAGAGACTGCAGGACGTTTCTCAATAACCGAAAGGCAATAAACTCGAGAAGATCATTTTGTTTCTGCCTCTTTCACCAAAACCTACAATCGACGGCACTTGGAACACATGGTACCCAACGTCGTTCCGTACCACCGACGGCCATGGTCATGGCCAAGGACAAAACATGAAATATGCTGATCTGGGTAGTGTGCATACTATGATCTGTGCAGGCGCGGGCGTCGGGTGCATATATTCAAGCAACTTTGCAACGGCTAATGAAGGACGTTGAGGTAATACAGGGGTATGGGTGAGTATGGCAGAACTTCTTCCGGAGATGCGTATGGACTGACCAAAACACAGGGTGACTGAAAGCGCCATCAGCATTTTAAAATCGTCATACGCTCAAGAGAAATCGGGCAGTGTTGGCACCCCGTTATAACCAGTGCAAAACTATCCTTGGATTTTCATATGTATGCTGCTCTTCGCCAACGGGCTATTGACGAAAACCCAATCTTTAGAAGTGAAAGAATAGTCAGTGACAACCCCAAAGAGGTTCCGGAAGGCTGTCGGCGAGATTCTCTGTCACGGTCCCACAACAGCCATGTGAGCCAAGATAAATCCCAGACACTCCATATTTCAACCCCCTCTGACTTCTGTAGGGGTATAAGAACATCCCCGAGGCTACATCAGAAGCCTTCCCCTTCAATGACGACTGGATTGGCTCCGAACCGGCGATAATGGGGGTTATGGACAAAAACGGCTTTCTATGGCTCACAGGTCGCAAGAAGGAGCTGATCAAATACTATGCGATATCCCCTAACCAGCCCTGAGGTCGTACACTCTGAAATGATCCAATCCTAATATTTTTACACGTCTTTCACAAACACCAAGTGCCCCCCGCAGAATTAGAGGATGTCCTCATGCATTTCCGCGGCGTCTCTGAGTCCACCGTCTGCGCAGCCTGGGACAAGGAGCAGGGCACTTAGGTGCCTGTCCGCTATGTCAGCTTCAAGCCTCATGTTCAACTACAGGATCGCGAGCAAAGCTAAAGGAGCTGCGGGCGTTCGTGGACAGTCGCGTAGCCCCCTATAAGTGGCTTCGCGGCGGAATTTACTTTTTGGAGGTCATTCCGACGAACCCGACTGGAAAAATACTGAGGCATAAGTTGCCTGCTAGGGCTCCGATGGAAGAGCGGACTGCTGCTGTGGTGGCTGCTGCTGCTAGGAGAAAGAACAAGTTGTAGATAACTGGTAAGTGCTCGGGGGGTTCACAGGGAAGACGTTGGCTGCAGGTATATATCCCTTTTAGCCGATGTGTGTATTGACCCCTCAAAACTGCTGCAAAAAACTTCAATTCAATATTCTAATATGATAAAAGTCTCTCTGGGGACAAATTAATGTGGCTTATGAATGCTCACAATGTAGATATATATAACCCATCCATGCCCCTAAATGCGATGCTCTTGGAGACTGAAGACATTTCTCCCCGACTCCTTTTCGCAATCGACCCAACCATGCTTGCCTATCTGTTCATTGACTGTACTAGACAGTTCTCGCAATGTAGCCCCGTCGGCCGCATTAGCGATAAAACGATGGCCACTGTCCTGCAGACGGCCGACGATGAAAGCAATCTGCGGCGAGCCATCCCGGCCGTATTGAACGGTGTATGTCTAGATAATCCGAAGTCAGCGTCCATCAACATACCCCGAAAAGCCTCTTATCTAAGAATATGGGTAATACTCACCTCAACAACAGCCCGTCCCTGCGCCCTCTCATCAATTGGCGGATGGTCATCGCGCAGGTTGCGAGGGAGTGGGTTCTGAGATGGATAGGGTGATCCATCCTTTCTGGGATTTCGAGAGAGACAGACGGTGTGATGGTACGAGACCACGCCGCCGTTGGCAAGGACTAGACCATATTGCCCCTTTCCGAGCCTTAACTGTCTTACCATTTCCGTAATTGCCTGGGTTTGTTTTGTCAGCAATTGGACGGGAAATAAATGCTAAAGTATGCAGGGAAGATCACATGTAAGGAATAGTTATTTCCTGCGCCACCGAAGGACGTTAGGCCACCAAGGAGTGTTATGGGTCGCTGCCCTCCAGTGAGCGGAAGTTTGAGATGATGACATGCCAACTTCGGGATGATAGGGAAGCACCTAACTCGTCCAGTTAGCATGTGTAGCTGTTGCTGGCTTCCATCTATTAGCTTACGAATAAAAGTCGAAGAGGTCAATGTCATCTCCAGTAAGCGCTGATGCTGTCAGAGCTTTATCCAATGAGAGGGAAAGGCTCCTGCTGCTGTAAAAATCGGGGCGTTTCCAAACTGGTATCTCACACTTTAGCTACCTTTGAAATTTCCCATCATTTCGAGTCGCGGAGCAGATACTCACACTCAGCACAATCCCTTGTTCCCGCACCTCCTATTGGGTAAATCCATTTCGACTCAGGGATGCCAAGTTCTCGCGCAAAGGATGCTGACGTGAGGATGCAGGCGGCTGACATGTTGACAATATTGAATGCATTCATCAAGAGTGGATCTGCAAATTGGTGAGTGACATGCGCCGGGATGAAAAGTAACTCTAGTCAAACTCACATGGCGAGCAGATCATGCGGTTCTTCTTAGTTACTGTGCCAATTTTCTCGGCTGTATCAGCTGGCATTCCATGCCGCCAGGCATTCGGGTTTGCGGCGGCTATCTGTGCGAACTCGGCATACAATTTGCTAGAATCCTCATGATTCTTCGATGGCTGCTCTCCTTGATCGGCTCTGAAGCTGTTTTCATACATCGCATATATTTGGGTAGGCTGTGACAGGCCATGCGTAGTTCCTAGTCCTATTATCATCACAATGTCAGCCCCCTACTGCCTGCACTTCAGCACCCCAATTGCGCGGGCAATTTACCTTTTGGTCGCGGCCTTTCCAAAATAGACGTCGCATTCTCCAAATGGGTCCATCCCTTTGGGAATTTCCTGGCCTGCTTACATCCCGCCACTGCTCGTTGTTAGTACGTCAGATGGCAACCTCCTATTGTGGTACATAGTGCCGGTACGTGGAAAACATACAAGATGCCAAAGCCTCTCCACCAGCCACGACGGCAACCTGGCTCTTTCCATACGCAATGCGCCGTGCCGCCTCATCGAGAAGCTCTGCCGGTGCGTTCCCGCCATGTTCGCTCTCATACATGTGTCTCGCATTGCACCCAAGACGACCGGCCAGAAGCTCCGGGGTGTTTGGGTAGGGCCATGTCCAATTGGCAACGACCGAGATGCTATCAATGGCAGCCTGGAGCTTGCCGGCACTTGCAGACTGGAGGGTCGTATCGTCGATGGCAGCCTTGGTGGCCTGGAGCATAAGCCCTAGCGGTTCAATTGCATCTTCGGGCCGCGACGAAGGGTTCTTGATATCACCGACACCCACCACGACGGGGATTTCGAAGCTCCCTGACATGCTTATTTTTCTTTTTTGTGTAATTCTATGAAGCAACAATAGTAGCTCCGGTAAGACTCGCTCCAGGTGAAAGGCGCCTATTTCCTTCTATCTTCTTAACCCCTTACTTATGCCCCCTTTTTTCATTTGCTTCTTTTTCGGCCTTCCCTTTCCACGCAAGGTAGTATTAAATATCTCATGTTTTCGCTCGGTTCTGGCTTATCTTTATGTCCAGTTGAAATTCCCATTTTGCCGACTATTTCGGCACCAGAATAGCTTCTTCCCCACACACACCCCCGCGATCCGATGTTAGCCAGGGGAATATGTGGGGAGCTTACAAAGTTGGGGTACATAGATACCTCGGCCTATGTATGAACCACACTTCTTGGGGAGCGTGAAAGCAAACGATACACCAGCCATATAATTGCAAGACATGAACAAGTTAAAGAAGTAAATTCCTTCTTATTTTCATCGCTGACTTTTTAGTTGTTAGCAACTTAAGCGACGACCGGCATCTTGAACCTCGTTCTAGACGGCGCTTAATTGATCAACTCAAGCAGTAATGTCTCCACAACGTAAGCCACCCCGGTCCGCTTGCAGACATGAACCCCAGATTGTCTCAAAATACTGACCGGGCACGAAATAGAAAAAATCCGCACAGCGGTAACCGATTTACTGGGGATCGGGAACCCTGTCCTGCTGGCGGGGATGTTCCCCGTGTCATCTCCCAAACTCGCCGCCGCAGTATCAAATGCTGGAGGCCTTGGAGTAATCGGAGGAGGTACATATTCGCCCGACCAGCTTCGCAAATCGCTGCACGAACTAAAAAGCTACCTGGTCGACAAAAACGCGCCATTCGGTGTCGACCTTTTGATTCCACAAGTTGGAGGCAAGGCAAGGAAGACAAAGTATGGTGTTCTCTCCTTCCATGTTACCCTTTAGTCTCAATTCCTGATATGCGATCTTAACGTGCTGCAGTTATGATTATACGCATGGGAAGCTCGACGAGCTGATCGAGATCATCATCGAGAGCGGCGCAAAGCTGTTCGTATGCGCCATTGGCATCCCTCCCAAGCGCGTCGTCGACCGACTCCACCAAGGCGGCGTCTTGTATATGAACATGGTCGGCCACCCTCATCACGCAGAGAAGGCGATCCAGAACGGAGCAGACCTACTATGTGCCCAGGGAGGCGAAGGCGGCGGCCACACCGGCGAAACCCCCACAATCATATTGATACCGGCGGTGTCCCAGGTGATCAATGGGCGGAAGAGCGTCTTCACTGGTAAAGAGATCGGGCTCGTCGCGGGTGGAGGTCTTTACAATGGACAATCATTAGCCGCATCGATCATGCTCGGGGCCGGCGCGGTATGGGTCGGCACACGATTCATCCTGTGCGATGAGGCTGGATCTTCAGAGATGCACCGGAAGGCGATTGTGGAGACCGGGTTTGATGACATTATCCGCACAACAGTCTTCACGGGCCGACCTATGAATGCGCGCGCAACCCCGTATCTGCGCCGGTGGGAGGGGGAACGTCTGGAGGAGAAGCTGCAGCTGCAAGCGCAGGGCATCCTCCCGATGGGGCATGATTTGGATACCAAGAAGGATGATGAAGAGGTGCTGGACAATGCTTACCCAGTTATCATGGGTAAGGTCGCGGCATTGGTGAAGGAGAAAGATAGATTGCCAGCTAAGATGATCATCGACGATATGGTTGACGAGGCGGCTGTTCTCTTGCAACGGGGTAGCCGCATGGTGAAGCTGTAGCTTTTTCCTCTTTTCATTTAGACGGCATAGCGCTTATTTTAGTATGGTGATCATTACCATAATCAAGCCAGTCAGACAAGAAATGGCAACGTAGATTTGACAGTATTCAGATTTGCTGTTTACATAAACCCCAGAAACGGCAGCATAAGTGAGCATGTGCAAATTGCAATTAATTGAAGCCAGCAAACAGATCCAGCAACCGTAATTGTCGCTTTGACTAGGCACCGGCAACAGCTCCTCAACGAGTCTGGGTCAATGAACTGCAAAGTATAGCTGTGGCTGGTGGTTTGAATGAATGTGGGTGTAACCCAGGAGGAGGTTGAACTGAGGTTGGAAAGGTGCGGGAGGTTTATATAGCGATCACCTGACAGCTTACGAATTAACAAAGTGTGAATGAGTATAACTTCATTAAAAGAAATAGAAAAGTATCAATTGTTACTATGCTAAGCCAAAATTCTCATTAATTTAACCCTCACATTGATATACTCAAAATTCATCTGTACTATACGGCATCAATCACTATCACTAATTACTACTAGTTCTACCTCTCTCAACCAGCAAAGAAAGCCTACTCATCACCCCAAGAGAGAAGGTCACCTATTTGGGTCCAATCCCTTCTATACTCGAGAAATGTGTACACTTCTAACCAAGGACCCGGGTGGCCAAGTGGTTAGGGGGCTTCACGATGATTGACCCTTCCACCCCTCAGTATTCCCGCACCTGTGATGGTCCGCTAAGCCAACCGATAGGGCTCAGGTCAAATCTCAAGATGGAAGGCTTCGAGAAAGGCGGCACTATCAGCTTGGTTGGCACTGGTTTGTGAGTCAAGCCAAGTCCAATTCCCCCCTCCCAGTTTTCTTTTTGTAGTATCTATCCTTCTTTTTTTTTAGTGAAGGTTGAAGTTTGTTGTGTTGTTGCTGCATGAGTTGGTTGGTTGGGGTTGGACAGGATGTTTGCTCGCAGCCTCCTTTGCGCATCTGAGAGTCGGGATCAAGGAGGAGAAGGTACATCCAGACATCCGCTTTTTGATTTTGGGCCATGGTTGGAAGGTCGCGCGTCGGGCTTGCACCAATTTAACTATTTCTTCAGAAATAGAAGATAAGGTTATTTTGCAGTTTGAAAGAAGAAATGAATGCAATATCAGAGCAGAATGACCAATCTCAAGAATACTCATATGAAGGCGAGTATACGACATGCGATATATTATGTTTGAGCTATCGGGGATGTCGCCAGGGATGATCGAAATGGCGTGTAAGTACTGTACCTAATGTAGGAGGTATACTATACATGGGTAACCGTTGGGAGATTTGTGTGCGAAGGCAAGAATAGATAACCAAATACGAGGGAGAATGAAAGGTAACTGTACGTTATGAGTATTCTGTCATATCTTTGGCCCGCTCAAGGGGCTTGATCTGCGCAAGGGTGAGGTGGAGATAGAAGGGCAAGCAACTTGAGAAGTTAACGGAGAGGGAAGGAAAAATGGCAAGTTTAAGAGAAATTTACCGTTTCAACGCCGATATCAAAAGGTATATATCAACTGATAATGAAAGAAGCTGGAAGGAACCAGGGATGGGGGATGAGAATGAAGATGGAAAAAGGGAAGATACACACAAGTTTTAAATAAAATGAATATGAAGTAATAAGATAAAAAATCATGAATAAACAATGCTATCAAATAGAGAAAGAAGCAAATGCGCGAGTAATAGGAAAGGCCAAACCAGAAGGAAAGTAAGTTGAACAGCAAACAAGAACATTAAAGACATAGAAAGAGTTAAAAAAACTTATTTGAGATGAGACACAGACAGGACAAAAGGAAAAAAAAAAAGACCAAGGAAAGAAAGGGGTGTGTGTGAAAAGCTGGATGAAAATATAAAAGCCCAAATTGTGCAAAAAAAAGATAATAGATACCTGATGACCAACCAACCAACCAAAGCAGACCAAACAAGTCGAAGTAAAATCCTCAAAACTAGCAAATCCGCCATAACAAAAGATAAAAACATCCCCCATCCTAGACAAAAGAGTCAATCAGAGACCTTCGTCGCGTTTCCACAACTTCACAAGCCTGCATCAAATTGACTCCTTACCCTTATCCCGCATCAACACTATACCCACTCAACGTCTACAATACCGGACCACACAAAATGCACATCTCAACTCAAACCAAAACCGTCTCATAGATCAATCAAGCTTCCACCCTGCTGAGGCTGCGACCCATAGCCCGGCTGCTGCATGCCACCAAATGGGTTATTATTACGCTGCTGCGGCACACCGGTAAACTGCTGGTTGAAGAACGGGTTGTTTCCGGCCTGCGCTGGCTGGAGACGGTCCAAGCCTTGTCCGGCAGAATTGACAAAGACGCCAGGAGCAGTGTGCTGAGCAGGGATACGGAGGTCGCCCACGTTTCCAAAGGTGTCTTGGCCGTCGCCGGTTGCAAGGAGCGCGTTGAGACGGGCGTGTTGGGGGTTCTGGGGTTGTTGCTGCTGTTGCTGCTGTAGTTGTGGTACGGGTGGGTTGATTGGCTTGGGGGCTTGGAAGTTGGTGATGGGGTTCGTCGAGGACTGGTTGAATTGTTGAGCAGTGCGTTGTTCGGCAAGGGTTCCAAGGGAAGGTGGACCGGTCTTTTGTGGCTTCTGCGCTTGGGCTCGGGTGAACGAGGATGCGAATGGGTTGTTGGAGCCGGTTGGCATGGGCTTAAGGGCATCGGCCGGTTGCTGCTGGTTTGATGCCCACGGGTTATGGCTACCTGGCTGAAGGAAGCTGTTGTCTTGCTGCTGCTGTTGCAATGGCTGTTGCTGCGGCTGACCAAAGATATCACCGCCGTAGGGGTTACTGTTGAAGGCAGTTTGCTGAGGTTGCATGGTAGTCTGGGGCTGCAAGAAGTTATTCTGCTGTCCGAATTGATCGTAGCCGGTTTGTTGGGTAGGGAAGCCGCTTGTGAATCCGTTCGTATAGCCTGTCTGTTGTGGCTGGAAACCAGTATTCTGCGCGTATTGGTTGTTCAGGTAGCCGGTTGACATTGGTTGCTGTTGATCCATAGGATTTCCAAACCAATCTACGGCTGGCTGTTGCTGATATCCCTGGTTGAATCCAGTCAACTGAGGCTGGGAGGGTTGTACAGGAGTTGGGGTGTCGTCGAATAGCGCAGAGGCGTTGCTCTCTTCTAGCTCGCGTCTCCGAAGTTCCTCTTCCTCCTTACTTAGTCTGATGGCCTTGGCCAAGTCGTCATCATCATCGTCGGCCTTTGCGTCCTTTTGGCGCCGCCTCTTCTCTTCTTCAGCCTCGTATTTGCTGGCTTCAATTGCAAGACGATACTCGGCATCTTCTTCATCATTCCTGCTTGGACGCTCCCGCCTAGGGCGACGGCCTGGCTCGCTGCCACCAGCAATACCGTGTATTCCATCATCGATGCCGCTGACACGAGACTTCCAGAGTTTCCTATCGGAGCGCTCGTTTCGCAGGCGGTCTTCGTCGAGGATCAATGCGGTTAATTCCTTTGCGGAAACACGTACTATAATGAAACAGTTAGCGAAGTGGCTCCTTCGACATCCCATTGCGTGACCCGAGGAAACTAACCATTTTGTCCAACATCACGACCATCCTCATCAACATACTGGAACTCGCGCAGAGTTTTGATAATGTAAATATTCTTCCTGGCCCATGTTACGACCATCTCCGACCCTTCGTGCAGACAGTAGTCCAACACCTTCAACGACTTCAGCACATGTCGCCAATTCTTGCCCTTATCATTCAATCGCTTATCTAGCATATCCATAATCTCGTAGAAATCGCTAGGACTGGAAATAGCCAAAGGCGTGTCAGTGATTTATGTTCGCGGGATTCATTTAAGGTCTGGATAAGTTATATATACCTATGGAAGGTCATCGCCGCGATCTCGCCCATCTCCGTTCCCGTCGGGCCCCAAGGGTCATTACTCGTGGCTATAAAAACGCAATAAAATCAGCAACACATCTTTCATGGAGTGTGCCGGAAAATGGAGGAAAACATACCATTGCGGACTTTGACCTGCACCGACGAATATCCCTTGGTGACGTTCTTTACACTCCTCACAACCTTCGACATGGTCGCGATATGAAAATCCTTAAACTATCCGGTATAGAGAAAAAGAAAAGAAACCAACACGGTACTTTCCCTCCTTCGCGTTTATACCGATCGAACCGAATTCTCCGTTTTTCTATATGCAGCAATGCAAAGAGAGAGAGGGGAAAAAGTCCGGACAAATGCTCTTGAGAGCACACAACGCTTTTCCAAAGGAACCGGGCTCTATATCTTATCGAGCAAGCAAACTTTTGCCTCTTTTGGCGGCAGTGACCTTTTTTAGGGGGGTATATAGCTGGTTGATTGGAGCAGTGGCGTTTCGATAAACCTTCTTTCAGTATACGGTTTTGCTGCCTATGCTAATAGGTCCGGATCGCCATAGAACGGCTTAATCGCAGACAAAACGTGGTGTTGGGTGCAGTCGCGATTCGTCCCGATAGAGTAGGAATAGTACTATATGGTACGAGCAAAAGAAAAGGCGCGTTTGCTGCGAAGTAACCGCGTTGACGAAAACGGTGGCGTGGTCGTCGTCGTAATGGGTGGTAGTGCGGGGTGGGTTGGGTATGAAATGTGGTGGTTAGCACAGGCGGGTTGGCAAAGTGTCGTCTGCGAGGCTTATCCTTGTCCGGGGAGAGAGGGGGGGAGCGGGTTAGGGAGATTCGAAGGTGAAACTGGAAAAGGAGTATTGAGACCCAGGAAGGGATGGTGGTCGCTGGGATCTGGAGAGAAGGATGATGGCTCTTCGAGGAGTGGTGAGGATGAGGAGGTTGAAGGGGGAATGGTGGTGAGGTGAGGTGTGAGGTGTGAGGTGAGAGGTGAGGTGAGGTGAGGGAAGATGATGTTGATGATGCTCTGGACTGGATGGATGGATGGACGGGAGGGTTAAGGTTTCCGGTGCTGGCGCTGATGATGAATCCCCCTACGCCCAATGCGGCAAATGTGGCTGGGGCGAGAGGACGACTGTGGCGTGTACAGCTGAGTCAGCCTGTCTTTGACACCACCCGTCTCTTATTTATATTGTCTTGGATATCTTTGTTAAAGAAATGAAATAGGATAATACTGTTATTGCCCCTTCTATTATTAAAACACTTGACAGGACATGCGTGGTCTGAGACCACCCCAAACACACATGGGCATATCCATTCCAGTCAGGTACGGGGCCAACGCCCCGTTGCTCTACGTCATAACAGGTACCTAACAAGTACCCAACCTCCAACCTGCAACATCTTGGACTTCCCTGGAATAATACCGTCTAGATCTCCATATCTCCATATTTCGCTGTCTGTCATGCTAGCCAAAAGGAAGGGGAGAGAAAAAAAGTAAACAAAAAGAAGTAAAAATTAAGAAGCACCCCCCGTCCCGCCCCCCTCCCTCTCCAACGCCAAATACCTCTCCTCCGCCCCGCGAATACACTGTATATTAGCCCCCAATTTATTCAACGTCTCAACATACTCATCATACGGATCCGAATCAAACACAATCCCCCCGCCCGCCTGCAAATACGCTACCCCATCCTTCATCATCATAGTCCGCAGCGCAATGCACGTGTCCATCGCCCCATCAAAAATCTCCCGCCCATCCCGGCTGCAATGGTTGTAGCCAAAGTACCCCACGGCTCCCGCATAGACCCCTCTCTTCTCCCCCTCCAGCTCTGCAATGAGTTCCATGGCGCGCACTTTGGGGGCGCCGCTGACCGTGCCCGCGGGGAAGATGGAGCGGAAGGCGTCGAAGCGTGTCTTGTCAGGACGCAGCACGCCAGAGACCTGGGAGACGAGGTGCTGCACGTGCGAGAACTTCTCGACCACCATTAACCGGTCGACCTGAGTGGTGACGGGGTCGCAGACGCGGTTGACGTCGTTGCGCGCTAGGTCCACCAACATGACATGCTCTGCTCTGTCTTTCAAGCTGTTTCGTAGCTCCGCGGCGAGTGCTGCGTCCTCTTCTGGCGTCTTGCCTCTCTTGACAGTGCCGGCGATGGGGTGCGTGATGATGCGCCGTGCTTCTTCTTTGACAAGTAGTTCTGGACTGGCGCCTATAAGCTGGAAATCATCACAGTCGATGTAAAATAGGTAAGGGGACGGGTTCACGGTTCGTAGATGGCGGAACAGGTTAAAGGGATGAAGAGACGTAGGCCGTGCCAGCCGTTGCGAAGGGACCGTTTGGAAAATATCGCCCTTGACAATATGTTCCTTCAGCTTCTTCACATGTGCTTCATACCCGGCCTGTCCAATATTAGAAGTATACTCCTGTCCCTGCTTAATAGGCGGCTGCGGCGGCAGAGTAACTTTTGGATCCAGCAGAGTATTGATATTCCGCTGGATCAACTCCTGGCCCTTCTTATACTCCGCCTCAAGATCCTTCTCATCCTCCGGAATATGCACGTACGTAATGACCTTGACCACTTGGTAAAAGTGATCAAAGGCAACAATAGTGTCAAACAGCATAAACAACGACTCGGGCACCTTCAAAACATCCTTCATCGGTCTCGCCGTCTTGGGCTCGAAATATCTCACGCAGTCATAGCCGACGTAGCCAATCGCACCGCCCGCCATGGGCGGTAATGTTATACCCGGTATCGAGGCGACGCGAAATTGTGAAAGCTCCTCTTCGAGGGCGGGGAGAGGGTCGCATTCGGGCCCATGGCCGGGGCCGGTTTGCAGGACCTTTTTCGGATCTATTTATCAAAGAAAAGACGATGACATCGGATCAATTGGCGCACACCTAAACCAAACCGCAAGGGGCAAAAAAAAAAAAAAAAAAAAGAATAGCATACCAGCCCCGACAAAACTATATCTCCCAATTGTCTCCGTCGTAGCCGCGCTCTCGAACAAAAAGGATAATTTGGAACTGTCAAATCGAACCAACACAAGCATTAGTTACTTGGTCCAATCCCAACTCACAATCTCGCCAGCCAGTTCCCGATCTCCAAGACTGGTAATAATATAAATTAACCCAACTCACTTCGCAGCAATCTTCAAATACGCCAGCGTCGGCGTGAGCAAATCCGCCGGCACGGAGGCGGTCAGCGGCACGAGATTGGGCGGATGTGGCGCGCCCTTTGATTGCGAGAGGACATCCTTGACCACTTCTAGTGTTGGCTGGATAATGACCTAAATAGATAGAACGGAGCGCAATGTTAGCCAGCCGCAAGACGAAGTGGCATGGTGGGTGCGAAACGCAGCTTTCGTGGAGGAGCAGGCCGCGGGGGGGGGGGGGGGGGAAAGGGGGGTTGTTAAAGAGAGAGATGATAATGTACCGGAGGTGTCATGGCTAACTATATCGTTGGGAGGTAGGTCGCTCCGGGCGGAAGGTGAGGGAGAGAGGAGCGAAAAGCCGTCGGGAGAGGAGGGAGGGGCGCGGGTTGATTTGCGCGGTCAAGGCGTGTATGTATTGAATGGCGGGGTCTTTTTTTGTATGAAGACGGACTTGCCGCGGGACGGGGACGGGTCAATTCAAAAATAAAAGAAAAATAAATCAAAAGCAATTAAATAAAGCGGTAAAAAGGGAGGTGGTTGCACAATTGCGTATATATACCTCCAACCTCGTGTATGTATGCACAGTTGCAATCCGACTGATGACTCCGAAATCTCCATATCGAGTCAATATCGGCCAAGCTTCTTTTCCGCGTCGTTAACTCCAGCCAATCAGCAGTGGTCTTGGCATTTTGCTCAGAATGTCTGCTTATGTCAGCTACACCCTGCCCCGCAATGTTCGAAAGTAGACTAGCGCAAGAGTGGGGTTTGTATCCTCCTCTGATTGGCCAAACAGGGACAAGCCATCCGGCGCTCACCAGCCACGTCTTTTTGCCGGTTCTAACCCGACCCAGACTAGTCTAGTCCAGAACTGCGTCTGATAAACAGCTGGACAAGAGAAGAAAAAGACGATGGCACATATGCCCACTCATCACAGCTTGTAAGAGGACAGATAAAGGGACGGGATGGAAAATGGATCACATGGCATTCTTTTTTTAAATCTAACCTCCATTCATTATTCCTAGCTTCTTGTTTATATATATCCTTCTCTTTTCAATCTTCCCCCATTCCCTGTTGCTTCGACACTGTCGCGACCAAAGCATTATATCCAATCCAACCTTATATACCTATCCACAATATACAGCGGTACATAAAAGACTCTGTACAGTCACTACAACACAAACAAAAAAGGCATAAAGAAGGATAATAAAAATATACGATAAAGGGGACATAAAGAGAGAATATGCAAGCCAACGAAGATGCCACGACTCCTCCAATCCCCACTCCGCGCCAAAACAATGATGCGACGAGAGCATCATCTTCATCGCCCATAGCAACATCATCAACCACAACCACCCATGACACGGCCACGATAAACCAATCCTCATTTGCCGATTCCGCCGTCGACACGGATACTTCTTCCGGAGACATCACTCAGACGCCAAACACCACAGCAACCATAAACCCACATTTCCCAGCAGCAGCAGCAGCAGCAACAACAATAACAGAACGCCTCCTGCGCCTAGCCCGTTTGACCGATCCCCATAATAACAACACCAATAATGATAAATATGATCCTGCATATTCACGCTCGTCGTCATTGTCGCAGCAGAAATCTATAGCTATCAATGGATATCTGGACAATATCGAATGTCTGCTGTCTGATGCCCATGATGGCGAGATTGGTGCAGAAGAAGAGAAGGAGATGTCCAGATTACCGCCAAGTACATGTATCAAGGAACAGCACGAAATCACCCAACCAGACGAACCACTAAGCCACCAATCACCGCCAGTCTCCGAATCGGAAATTGATCATGAAAATGGCAAAAGCAGGCAAAATCAAATCGATTCTGAACTGGACGTCTTGATGAGGGATCTCAAGTCTGTCACCAGGGGCCTCGAGCAACGGCGCGTTGAATGCCTCCATCTTAATGCTGTATTCACGGTAAAATGCGAAAAGCTGGCGCAGCGGATTCTGGAACTGGAGGATCAAATACAAGAACTGTAAGTGCCCAATCTTGGCAATTCACTGGATTCGAGAAAGCACCCCACCGTACCAAATCTCTCCCCAAAAACAATATAGAATAGACTTTGAGTTATCCAAAAGGGTATGTCGAGGCTGCAGGAGGGGTATATAAACTAATGCATATGTATCGCAAAACAGTCGCGCTGAAAAGATTGAAAACACGATCGAGCTCGAAGGATTGAAAGGGACGGTGCGTGGGCTGGAGGGCTGGATACGGCGTTGGAAGCAACGGCAGGAGGAGGTAGACTCGGAAAGTACTTGGACAGTAAAAGAATCTTCCGATTTTCGTGAATGGGACCAGAGACGATGCGATATTGGAGACGAGCATGCTGCTGGCACGATTATAGATGGAATTAGTGCGTGGTTGCGAGGTTGGCACGACGTGGAGGAAGGCTTCAGAATCAGGGCTCGGTTGAGAAAGCAGAGAGAAACAATCAGACAGAATCAACAATCGGTTCGATGACCCCTTTTCTGAAAATATCTTTTAGCCACGAGGTTGCGTTCGTGTCAGCTTCTCAGTTGGGCCGCCGCAGAATAACTTTTGCTTCAAAGATATCAAAGATAAGCAATCAGTATGGGGCAACACAGCATCGCCGTGGCGTAGCCAAAAGACCAACCAAACTAGGTATTTATTGCAGATTCCGATAACGCCGTCCACTCTCCATTGTAAATAATTGTCTGGAGTTTTCCATTGAAACATTATGCCAAAGTATCCCCTCGATTCCCTTAAAATGCGCTATGCACAAGTAACCCTCTCTACCGGTACGAATTGGGGTATAAAAATGTGGCGCATTTGGTTCGGTGATAGGAAGGATATTATGTACTACCAATGGTGCATCTTCTAGGGATTAAGACGGTTTTGCCAACCACAATTGTCACCGTTGAAGATTAATGATAGCCATCTACAAAACGCGTCAGTAAATATGGCAGAAGGAAACGCCGAACCAATCTTCTTGTAGAAGATGAAGAGCATATCAAGGAAATCAAAACATACCTGTTTACCGAATCCCAAAGCAAGTTTCTTCCCATCAGAATCCCAAGATAGCGAACGATAAAAGGCAGAATCTTCAAAGTCCTCCATTTTACTATTTAAGCCATCCTGTTCGGTATCATCCTTTGTAATGTTGGGAGCCGTCCATTTCGCCATTGGCAGTCCTCCTCGCTCCACGTTCCATATCATAAGTTTATCGTGTGTCGCTGCTGCTATAGCATAGCCATCCGGTGAAAATCTCGAGCATAGCGCTGGAGAGGACGGCCCTAGATATAAACGGTGCATGCAATGGATTTCCTTTGAATCGACATCTATATTCCAAAGCTTCAACGTGTCATCCATAGAAGAGGTGGCAAGCAACAGAGCAGCGCTCTTTTGAAGAACGCTGGATTGGGGCTGCGGTCGAAGTTCAAGTGCCGTAATATCGCCGTGATGAGCGGCACTGAGGCTGATATCATGGGTGGGAATCCAGATATTCGTAGTCGAGCTTGAGGCGGTCACAGCGATTGGCGATCCATCTATTGTTGCGCTGGCAACGAATGTCCAAGGCTCCTGCCTATCGGTCGATGTGTATGTTTTGACAAAATCAATATCGGCGTCTACCCGATACTCATAGACAGATCCATCGCCAGAAGCGTACATCAATTCCTCATCACACCACGACACGTCATGAATTAATCCGTCTATCACTTTCGGGGATGGGAACTCGTCGGGTCGAACCGCTTGGTCCCACAAAGTTAATTCGGAATGCTGTCCGTCGGACAGAACCACCGCCATCCGTAGTCCGCGAGGAGCCCAGTGTAATCCAGATACCATTCTTGGTAAATCTGGAAGAAGGTCGATTGCAGTCCCTTCTTGGCCATACATGGTAATTGTACCATGCATTGGGTCACTGTAGGTAGCGACTGCCAACATCGTGCCGGCAGAATCCCAATTCAAGGCGGTAACACATGACCCATCACCTTTAGTTTCGACTAAAGACTCGTGCGTGGGCGATATTGAAGAGCGTAAACCTGAAAGCTTCCATAGACCGCAAAACGTGTCGCCAGCTGCAGTCACCACTGTAGGATCATTCGGCCGCCACAAGGTTTGTGTAATATGGCTATCTCCATCAACATCGAGAAGCGTGGTGTCCGGACCCAAATCGGCTGCCTTGGAAGGGGATATTTGAACGCCCGTGCTCTGACCCACTGTTAATGTGAAAATCGGTGGGGAGGGTTCCCGCTCCTCCTGTCCTCCCATGCCAACATCGCCATCTCCATCTACCATGGGTTCGACCGACGGGGACGCCCTTGTAACTGAAACTTGTTCTTGCGCAGCTTCCTGATGATCAATTTCCATGGGTGTTTCGTCTCCAGGCAGATTGGTATCGCCGTCCTTGACACTAGTGGACTTCCGGCCCTTCCCAGATATAGGCGATGTAACAGCTTCATTTGCACGTCCATTGACCACTCCGTCCGTTGTTACTTTACTCTCCGCAGACTTTGGGGATGTCGGAGGGATATTACCGTCGGCCGCATCCTTACCTTTGGCAAATTCGCCCTGGTCTTTAACTTCTGCCGGCACATCATGCGAGTCGCTAGCAAGGGGTCCAAAAAAGGATGCTGGGGTTGAGGAAACTGGATTTCCGTCCTGTGAGATAGTTAGAATAGCGCCACGAGATTTACTAAGAAAACAATTGCATGCCTTGTCTAAAGACTGTTCAAGCTCATAATACAAGAGACCTTTTTGTATTAGGGTCACAAGGGCGTGTGGCTTAATATAAGACGCAAATGGCAAATCATCGGGATTTTGGTGCCAAGCGCGCTGTAGCATTATAGCCGCCTGTGCATGGCCTGGAAAATAGAAAGTCGAATAGTCAGTAGGGGATCCCAGCAAAAAATAACCAGTATCTACATGTATCCCTCTGTGAAAAACGAACCTGATTCCTGAAAATACCTTTTTGAGTTCAACCGAATTAGCTTTTAATGTTCGTAAAAGTCGCCATGATGGTCGCATAAGATATAATTACTGAGGGTGTGGAAGTTGAAAGCAGATGTGCGCAGGACTTACCTCCAAATCAAGTAATTGACATGATGCGACGTGAGGCCGGCATATGCCATGGTGACATGTGTAACCGCTGCGACTAACAGCGGTGCGATACAGCGTAATGCCAGCCAACCATGCCACACGTTCGCGCCAGGTATCTATCGCCCTCCAATGTATTTGCAGAGTTGCGCAAAACCGAAAGTCTTAGAAGAAAAGAAAGAGCGCTCCAGCAGGCTGACGATGGGGCGATGGTGGTGGTTATTGGCGGGAAAACTTGCGACGGGAACCCCAAGACCAAGATAAAATATATGGCTTAACGCGCTGGGACGATCGAGATGTCAACTGTGATGAGAGGCGCTGGAGGTAGAGACAAGGGTGGTGGCTGCCGATCCAAAGCGAATAAAGAAAAATGGCAAGGAAAAGGAATTAAGAAATACTAGGTAATGAAGGATTAGGGAATGAAAGAATGCAAGCTTGAGTTAAGATCGAGGAAAGAAAAGATGACAAGGTGCCACGAATCGAAGATTTGGGGGGGAAAGATGATTGAAGATTGGCAATTCAGACAGACGCCCGTTTCCAGGCGTTAGTTCCAACCCACAAGGGTTCCAATAATATGCTTGGAAAGGCGATCGCGCAGGTCTGCAAGGGCTTTGCGACGGCGTTAGGAGGCTAGGGAGGTGGAGGGTAGCATGTGGAGAGGGCCCCAGTGCAATCGTCAAAAATCGGACAGCGGCCGATTGTTTGTCGAAACGCCGCAGAAGCACACGGTACGGTTGTGCGCAGATGCAGAATCCAACAGCAGCTTTGACACTAAACCTAGAGGAACTGTGCAGAAGCCTGAAGGAAAGCGTGTCAATCAGGTGAGATCGAAAACCTCCAGACGGCGGGGATTGAGGATAGACGGCGGTGGCTCGGGAGAGGAGGATAATAGGCTGCTGGGTGCCAGTGGTACCGTCACTCGCGGCGTTGGGTTGATAATGGCGTCTTGGTAGAGGTGGATGTGGATGGCAGGTTCAAGCTGACGCTGTTCGCTTATTCTTCTGTTTCTGCTTCTGCTTCTTCTCTTTTATTTCTTCCCTTGAGACTTGGATTGCAAGTTCACTTCCTTTTTCCTATCCTATCCTCTCCTTTCCCATTGCCTGTTGTCGCATGGAGTGG
Organism: Helicocarpus griseus UAMH5409; assembly: GCA_002573585.1. Lineage (NCBI taxonomy): Eukaryota > Fungi > Ascomycota > Eurotiomycetes > Onygenales > Ajellomycetaceae > Helicocarpus > Helicocarpus griseus. The sequence continues at coordinate 87,258 of PDNB01000087.1, read as the reverse complement.
AAAGAGTTGGTTAGTTGGTTAGTGAGGCGGCTGGAAGATCCAGTTTCTCCCTGCGCTGCCCGATCCGGCTAGCGCGTGGCTGTCGTGACCGTATCTTACGCTTTTTGGCGCTGTCAGGCAGGGCTTGGCTGCGGGCTAGCCTTACACCCCGGTACGCGCTTGTTTTAATTACAGTACGACAATTGTCCGACGCGGCCGGGGACATCTCCCCACGTTTGATGCTCATTAGAATGTCGATTATTGTCGACGGAAGAGGGCGGTAGCTCTCAGTTGATGGCGAAACACATTTAACTCTCTGGTATACTGATTTAGTTGCCAGATTCTTTTCCATGGCGGGAAGCCGGCGAAGCACGTGGTTTGGCGTCACGTGACTAGTTCGAGTTCCACCTGCATCAAAAACAAATTTCAAAGAATGGAAACCTGAGACTCCTATGTGACACTCTGCTGGTTCTGTCGTCTCGGGCACGCTATATTTACAATGACCGGGCAGCCAGGCAGTTCTCAGAGACCTGTCAATTTCCCACAACTTCTCGTGCTGTGGACCTTCGAATTGCTAGGCTTACTACACGTCTGAAATCAGCAATCGCAACGTCTGCTATGCCGATCCATCTTTTGTAGTGATGAATTATCTCTTTATTATCGAAATTTCATGGACAACTTAATTGTATTTGATTGCTATGCTAAAACCGCTGCCTTAACAACATAACTGCTTCTTTGCCAGCAGCTGCAAGGAACACCGCACCCACGTCCAACCACCCAATCCAAAACATGGGATCTAGCCATCGCCAAATAAGAAGGAGCTTTTACACTATCTTCGAATGACCCCCTGTCTACCACACTGTCTCGCCACCTCTATGACTGAGGGCTACCATCTGCTGGAATTAACGTAAAGTGATATTTCTATCAACTTAGCAGCAGCTTACAGCAGAAATCACTCGGGTACTGGCAAAAAGGGATACACTGCGGATAGCACTTTTCGAGAATCTTGACCGTTGCCGCGTGGGCTTCCGGTACAGGAACAAGGGCAGAAATGGGACTGGCAAAAGTCCAAGGGGCGAACGAGGGACTACGATGCTACTAGTCATTTGAGAATATATTTGTTGTTGGGTTATCGCTGCGGATGTTTTGACAGAAAGCCCTGCCTCAACTTGGCTAAGGGGCGGAGTGAGATACATATCATATCAATGTCTCTCAGCCGAACAGTCTTACTTTTGAGCCTTTGATTTCAAAGACGGGACTAGAAAAGATGTCCCCGATCACTAGTATATATATCTATTTGAATCATGGCCCTAGCTACATGTACTTCTTTATGTCTACGTGCTATCGAAGTGAGGAACTGCTGCAAACACAACAAACAGCTTTCTTGGCGGGATCCGCTGATGACGAATTAAGGTTCGGAGAAAACAGTCACGTGACATTATCTGAAGAGGCCAAGCATCGAACTTCAAGATGGCACCAAACTGTGGTGAAGCACTGTTCATTCTTCAAAAATAACAAGAAACATCTCATACCAGCTGCGCAGTCCACGGACGGTGGACTTAGCACTTTAGCCTAGTAGCATTCGCTACGAAAGTTTCATACTCATACACCACCCTCGCTTTTTGATTACTTTTTCAATCGCCATGGCCCCTCGATTAAATATCCCCCCTATCACGCGGGCAATCCTCAGTGCCATCTGCGCCCTGTCATTCCTGAACGGCGTCGCAAGATGGAGATCCTACGAAGGCTCACCAGGCGGACCAATACCTTACTTGGCCCTGGTTCCGTCTAACGCCTTATTCTACCCTTGGACATTGCTGACGGCTACCTGCGTGGAACGCAATATATTCACGGTCATAATTACCGGAGCGACTGTACTGTACGGCGGGAAGTATTTGGAGCGGGCATGGGGTTCTCGAGAGTTTGCGAAATTCATTCTGGTGGCCTCGCTGGTGCCGAATTTCGTCATGGTTTTTCTTTACATCGCTTGGTCCTATGTGGTCTCGGACACCAATGTCTCGTACGTTACCCCGTACTTTTTCCGGATATACCAAATATCTGCTAACATATTTCTCTTGTCATCTGTAGTGCCAAGGGAATATCAGGTGGAATATCAATTCAGGCGGCCTTCCTCGTGGCTTTTAAGCAATTAGTCCCTGAGCACACAGTAACGATCCTCAAGGGCCTCGTCAAAATGCGCGTCAAGCACTTCCCGGCCCTCTTTCTCCTCCTGAACACAATTGGCGGTTTCATCCTCGGGACCGATGTCGCGTTGAACCTGAGTTGGCTTGGTCTACTGTCTAGCTGGACCTATCTCCGCTTCTACAAACGCCAACCGGATCTTTCGGGCACCTCTACCAACGGACTCGGCATCAAAGGTGACGCTAGTGAGACCTTTGCTTTTGCCAACTTCTTCCCAGACGCCGCTCAGCCCGCTATCTCAGCGGTCACAGATAAGATATACTCAATTCTCGTCACCTTGCGCCTCTGCACTCCCTTCTCCGAAGAGGATATCGCCTCGGGCAATGAACAGGCTATGGCACGTGGGGAGGCGGGACTCCCCAGCCTCCTGGGCAACGGCAGATTGGGCGGAAGAGGCTCCGGAAAGCGGGAGGAGGCAGAGCGACGGAGAGCGCTGGCGCTTAAGGCACTTGACCAACGGCTTCAGGCTGCCACTTCGAACAGACCCTCCCAGTCAGCGGCAAGCTCGGCTCCGTCACAACCACCGCAGCCTCCGCAGCAACAACCTTCGCCGCAGCCAGCAGCACCGTCTGTTGCCCCTGGCCAGAGTATGTTGGGTGAGACGAATTATACTCCAGACCATTCCTAAACATGGAGTTTTGGAGCGGGATAACGGAATGACCATTTTCCCCTTTTCCACTACTTATGAAGCTCGACCATGGTGGACCGTTCTCGTAATCTCCACTTCCAAAACGGGGGCAATGCTTTTTTACATTGGATTGCATTTTACTCCCCAATTTGATTGTACATTTTTCTACAAACTTTCTTGCTTTTAAGCTATATATCCTTGCGGCTGATGACCCAACCCAACATCTGCCCCCATGTCACACATTTTCCAATTCCCCTTGTGCAAAGTCCTTTTTTTTGAAGATAGAACTATGGGATCCGGCCTACTTAACGAAACCCCCGTCTGCAATCCCCCCTTTTACACCTTACTTATTTATTATATACCTTTTTATTTCATTTCCAGCAATATCTTCTAGGCGAAAGGTATATTGCGTTTATCCTTTTTAATACCCTATTTCCAACTCTGCTTTTCGTTGGTGTGACATTAGGATGTTTTCATTCGCGGCGGGGGTTTTCTAGGAAACGGGGCCTCTTTTTCCTTTTTATATCTTTCTACTCGCCTTTTTTCTATATTGTCTGTATTAGGGTATGGGTATGGGTATGGCGATGGCGATGGCGATGGCGTTTCTGTTATTGATATTGTGTTGATATGTATTTCCGTATTATGCCAATTGAACTTTGGAACTTCTCATACTGCTGGCCAGCAATGGCTCTGACGGCATGGAACAACGCCACGTCAGTGAGTCCTTTACGGATTTTGAAATGTGCAATGTAAATCTTAGAAAAACCATACTCATACAATCAAGATATCTAGAGATCACTGCTCCAAAGGGCAGGGTCGAGCATGCAAAGAAAAGAAATCAACACTTTGAACTCCTTACCGCCCAAAAAAAGCAAGAGTGTTACAAGAAAATAAATCTCTAATACATGACACAAACGAAAAGAAACAGAAAAAGAGCGTTAAAAGGAGGCAAAAAAAAACCCTCTACTGCTCCTCCCTCATCCTCTTCACATCCTCCCTCGCCGCCTCCAAGAGCTTCTCCTGGTCCTTGATCATCTGCCTATTCTCCGCCACCCTCTTCCGATCCAAATCACTCCTCTCCTTCTGCCTCTGTATCTCATCAATCTGCGCCTGATCCGCCTCGGTAATAGGAATATCCTCAGCGCCCGTCAACCCCTTGAACTGCTCCCAAATATGCCGTAACGTCTTCTTCCTCAGATTAATTGTCCGCACAGTCTCCCCCTCACGGGGCTTTGGCGCATGCTCATCCTTCAACAGCTCCTCCCCTTCCAGCTGACCCGGTGTCGTCAGAGTCTTGCCCTGGGGTGTCGTGGCTTTGCTGTTGAAGTAGACGGATAGGATGGCGGGATCGGTCTGCTTTCCTGTTTGCTTGACGGACATGGAGAGCTCTGGGTTGTGGTATTTTAATCGGGGAAGACAGACGCGCCAGAACTTGCGGGCGCTGCCGTGGCCTTCGTAGATTTTGCGAGCGTAGGTGAGGTGGATGCGGGAGACGGGGGAGAGGCCGCGGGCGGAGGCGGTGGGGGTGGGAAGGACGGCAGCACCGAGGCCGATCCGTATGTTTAATAACTGGGGCGGTTGATTAGTATATATAGGCTCTTATACGTATATCATCTTCGCTGGTCTTCGGGTTGTTGGTTTGATGGTCTGCTTGGGGGCCGGTTGGCTCGGGACAATGGGTACGAGAGGATCGATTCTTGGACGGGTCATCTTATTTACCTTCTGCAGGACACAGAATGATTGATTAGCAATGCATTTTTATGTGGTGGCAGCTTCAATTCAAGGGCGGAGGCGGGTTTAAACATACTGTCTGGAGAGCTCGCATGCGCTTGACTACGGACACCATGATGCCGGTTGTGCCGCTACCAGGATAGGGGCTCCTGGAGTCACTATTCTATCGAATTAAAAATGACAGTGCCGTTCCAGAAACACAATTGTCAATTAGCGGGAGTAGGAGGTTCGACGTTCTCATGTATATTCGAAGCATCCCATACCATCAATATCTCGAATTTTCGGAGAAGCTCGGGGCAATAGTAAGTCCGGAGCAAGTGCGGATGAGTCAGCGGCAGACTTTTGGTGAGTCGCTCGAAGGCCCAAAACCCCGCCATAAAGAAGACCAAGCTGCGCAACATAAACACATTATACTCCTCTCAATCAGCTTAATTGCTTTTTGTCTCTTCCTAGCTGATAAATATGGCGGCTGCCGCGGCTGCAGCTGCAGCGCTGGACGCCAGCAACAATGCGCAAAACGCATTGAAGAAGCTCGAGAATGTAGGTGTTTTCTGCCCCGCACATGGCATTCAGTAATAGTAGATGCACTGCTAACGGATTTCCTAGACCGATAAAAGAGATGCGCTCATTGCAATTGAGAAGAAATATCAGGCGCAATGGAAGGCCAACAGGGTCTTCGAAGTCGATGCTCCCTCCATCTCCGAGATCCCACCAGAGTCAATCTCCGCTGCCGACCTCCGGGAGAAGTTCCCAAAATTCTTCGGCACCATGGCATACCCATATATGAACGGAACTTTGCACGCGGGCCACAGCTTTACTGCTAGTAAAGTTGAATTTATGGCAGGCACTGCTCGGATGGAAGGCAAGCGGGCTCTCTTCCCCCTTGGTTTCCACTGCACTGGTATGCCTATCAAGGCCTGTGCGGATAAGCTGGTGGATGATATCAAAAAGTTTGGAAAATATTTTGAGAGATATACCGACGAAGATGGTGAGGCGGAAGCGCCACCAGCACCAACTCAGGAGACCAAGGAGGATCTCACCAAGTTTTCCGGAAAGAAGAGCAAGGCCGCCGCAAAGACAGTGAAGATGAAGTACCAGTTCCAGATTATGTTGGCTTTGGGTATACCGCTTGAAGAGGTTCACAAATTTGCGGATCCGGCCTACTGGCTTGAGTTCTTCCCGCCGCTCTGTGTACGGGATCTTGATAGCCTCGGTGCCAGAATTGATTGGCGGAGACAATTCGTCACCACCGATGCGAACCCCTATTACGATGCTTTTACCCGTTGGCAGATGAACCGCCTCCACGAGCAGGGTAAAATTATGTACGGCAACCGTTATACTATTTACTCGCCCAAGGACGGACAACCGTGCATGGACCATGACCGGACTGAAGGAGAGGGTGTTGGCCCTCAAGAATATACCGCTCTGAAGCTCAAGGTCAAAGAGTGGTCACCAGCTGCCCAAGAGCTTGTCAAGGGCAAGATTGAGGACGACGCTAATGTGTACTTCGTGGCTGCTACCCTACGACCTGAAACTATGTACGGACAGACATGCTGCTTCCTTGGTCCTAAGATCTCGTACGGTCTTTTCAAGGTCAGTGATAAGGAGTACTACGTTGTCACTAAGCGCGCAGCCTGGAACATGGCTTTCCAAGGCACATTCTTCAGTAACGACAATTTCCCACGAGACCAGAGCGAACTCCAGCCCGTTGTTGAAGCTCCTGGCTCTTCATTTGTCGGCACTTTGGTAAATGCGCCTCTCTCTGTCCATACTGAAGGCGTGAGAATACTTCCTATGGACTCCGTCTCTGCAAGCAAGGGAACTGGTGTCGTGACGTCGGTGCCGTCAGACAGTCCCGATGATTACGCTACCGTGATGGATCTTGCGAAAAAGGCAGAGTACTATGGTATCAAAAAGGAATGGGCGGAGTTGGAAATCCTCCCCATTATTGAAACTCCTTCATATGGTAACCTTACCGCGCCGACCTTGGTGAAACAACTCAAGATCAACTCGCCGAAGGATGCCGTCCAGCTCGCCAAGGCTAAGGAACTGGCTTACACCGAAGGCTTCTATAAGGGTGTAATGCTTCACGGGGAATTCAAGGGCCAGCCGGTCCAAGCTGTGAAAGACAAAGTCCGCGACTCTCTTCTCAAGAGTGGCGATGCCTTCCCGTTCGCCGACCCTATGGGTAAGGTCGTTAGCAGAAGCAATGACGAGTGCGTAGTTGCATACCTCGGCCAATGGTTCTTGAATTACGGCGAAAACGATCCTAAGTGGCTAAACGATACTCTTAACTACGTTAAGGGACCGCTCAACACCTACTCTGAAGAAGCTCGTCACGGTTTCGAAAAGAATCTTGAGTGGCTCAACAGATGGGCTTGTGCTAGAACTTACGGACTGGGCTCCAAGCTGCCCTGGGATCCTCAGTTCTTGGTCGAGAGTTTGAGTGACAGTACAGTCTACCAGGCATACTATACCATTGCACATCTTCTACATTCTGATAGATATGGCAAGGAGCCTGGCCGTCTCGGTATCAAGCCGGAGCAGATGACTGATGAGATCTGGGATTACATCTTCACTAGAAGAGATCTCGGTGATGATTTGATCAAATCGACTGGTATCAACAAGGATGCACTCCTCACCCTCCGACGGGAGTTTGAGTACTGGTATCCGCTGGATGTGAGAGTTTCGGGCAAAGACCTTATCCAGAACCATCTTACGTTCTGCTTGTATATCCACGTCGCCCTCTTCCCAGAGGAATATTGGCCACGCTCGATAAGAGTCAATGGTCACTTGCTCCTAAACGGCGAGAAGATGAGCAAGAGTACAGGCAATTTCTTGACTTTGAAGGATGCAGTGGAGAAGTATGGTGCTGATGCCACGCGCATTGCCTTTGCTGATGCCGGCGACGCTATTGAAGATGCAAACTTTGAAGAGTCGGTCGCTAATAGCAATATCCTCCGCTTGTTCACCCTGAAGGAATGGATCGAGGAGATTGCAAAAGATGATTCCCTCCGCACCGGACCTGCTGATGGATTCTTTGACAAGCTATTCGACAACGAGATGAATGTGTTGGCTCGCGAGGCAAGGAAGCATTATCAAGAGTAAGTCTATAATCGCTCTTCACTCAAACCTATTTATCGGATATATAGCTAACTGGTAATTTAATTGCAGTACGAATTTCAAACTTGCTCTGAAGAGTGCTCTCTATGACTTCACCAGCGCAAGAGATTTCTACCGGGAATCAACTGCCGCTGCTGGTATTGGCATGCACCGCGATGTGACCCTTCGATACATTGAGCTTCAGGCTCTGCTTCTAACCCCAATTGCTCCCCATTGGGCTGAGTTCATATGGTTAGAAGTGCTCAAGAAGGTTTGTTTCTGCTCTGTCCTCTTTTTGTTAATCCAGCCAGGCGACTAATCATTGCGCGTTTTTCTCCTCGAACAGCCGGGTACCATCCAACACGCCCTCTTCCCCGATGTCCCCGAGCCAAACCCCACCCTCTCCTCCGCGCTCATCTACGTCCGCTCAACATCCTCAAACATCACCTCCTCCGAAGCCGCCTTCGTCCGCAAACTCTCCAAGGGCAAAAACGTCAACTTCGACCCGCGCAAACCAAAGAAGCTGACCATCTTCGCCGCCAAGAAATTCCCCATCTGGCAAGAGAAGTACATCGACCTCGTCCGCGAGGCCTTTGACGCCGTCTCCCTCTCCATCAACGACAAGGAGCTGAACAGCAAGGTGAGCAAGTTTGGCGAGATGAAGAAGGCCATGCCGTTCGTCCAGGGGTTGAAGAAGAGATTGGTCACTGCCAAGGAGGAGCCGTCCACCGTCTTCAACCGGGAACTGGGCTTCGATGAGCTGCAGGTTCTTGGTGATATGGTGGCTGGGTTGATCAGGACGACTGGATGCAAGGTTGTGGAGGTCGTGGCTGTTGAGGAGGGTGGTAAGGCTGGTTCGACTTTGAATGGTGAGGCTAGGAGCGAGCTACCGTCGGTGGCAGAGAATGCGGTCCCGGGACAACCTACGTTCCATTTTGAGAATATCCCGGAGGCGTGATCTTATTTAGGATTTCAAGTTTTCCATTTTTGTGTGTTTCGTTTGCAGGCCCTCTAGCCTATATCCTTGTGGAGCTCACGATGAAGAAAGAAAACTTAGAGGGGATGTAGAAGGGATAATTTTTCAACTATTATAAGGGTAAAAGCAAGAAAAAGAAGAATATGATATAATTTTCATAGATGTTAAGACGAATAGTTTTACCCCCGAATAATGGAGTCGAGGTTTCCTAAATCATATCGAATATTTGGAACTATTCATCCCAGCAGATGTAGTTGAATGTGTAATGCTCTAATCCAACCAAAAGCAAGCAGTCAGAAAAACGCCAAATCTAGGTGTAAAGGGGTTTCGCTCATCATATCGTACAGCTTGTGCTATATATTACAATGTACATCCACATCCAGAAGAAGTGCGATGCAGGAAAAAGAGGGGGAAAGGGGGAAGGGGGAAAGGGGGAAATCATCTATCTATAAATATAAAAAAACTCGCGTTTATAAAAAAGCAAAACTCCATGACCCCCTTTGAAAAAACAATGCATAACCCTAACTACCCCTGCCCTTGCTTCTCCTCACACTCCTCACCGGTCTCTTCCCCATATGCCTCGCAGCCCTCTGCTGCTTCTCCAGCAAAAACGAATACGCGCACATGGGCAACCGACTCCCCGCAAACTTCCCCTGCGGAGTGAACACCTCCACCTTCGGCACGACGCCAGCCTCCAAATCCTTCACGCGTACCTGCACCACAAGCTCTACCCACCCGCACCCCTCAATCAGAATATCCGTCGACAGGACGCGGAAAGGTAGCTTCTCCAACGCCTTCTTCTTTTTCTGGTCGGGCGAAGCCGTCGAGGGTTTGCCATATGTTTTGGTCACGTCGTTTGTGATCTCGAAGACGCCGGCTGATTTGATGGACTGCGCCACATCTTCTTTGGCGAGGTTGGGCACGTTGGGTACCTCGCGCTCCTGTGCTTGCATGGCGATTGCCTTTTCGGTTGAGGTGATATGGGGCTGGATGGGGACGAAGGGGGCGGCGAGTACGATGAGATCTTCAGTAAGAGGGGTGATGCGGACCAAGCCGCCACCGAGGATTAGGGATTGTTTGGGTTTTATTGTCATGCGTTCGGGTTTTAGGCGCTTTTTCATGATTAGGGAGGGTTTGTGGTCGTCTTTGACAAAGTCGTCGAGGCCGGCGCGGGCGAGGCCGGGGAGGTCGATTACCTCGCCTCTCTTGCGTCCGAAGGGGAGGCGGATTGGGGAGGCGGTGGTTCCGGGGCGGGAGGAGATGATGGGGAAGACGGGGTATTGCCTTACTTGCTGGGGTGGGGGAAGGAGGATATCGGCTTCATCAGGCTCTTCTGAGGGGTCGATTTCTTTGAGTTCGCCTGGGATTGGTTGGTCGGTTTCTTCCGGCTTGCCCTTTAAATCGAACTTGCCGGTACCACGTGGGAGGGAGGGAGGTATAGCTCTAGGGGATTTTGGAAAAACAACCTGGAGCAGACTGCTTTTGCCCACGTTGGTTTTGCCAACCATCCAGACGCCCCCGCCTTCCTCCCAGATTTTATCTTTGATTTCTTTCGTCCACCAGCCCCTATGCGCGCTGACCATGTGTACGTTGCCTAGACGTACTTTATCACCCTTGGGACCAAGTGCTTCGCGCATTACATTTAGTATGTAGTTCATGAGATGGTCCACGAATTCTTTCTGTGAACCTAGCAGATCGGAACGGGTGATTATGAAGCTGAGGGCGGGTTTCCTGCCCCCTCCACCGTAGTGTACATGTTTAGCTCTCCGATTTTGCGTGCGCATCTTTGCCAGATCAAGGATCCGGCTAATATTTGGGATAAGAGACATGGGAAAATCCGCAGCGTCTACTATGTGATAGACATGGTTGTGCTTGTATGGCGATTCGGCGAGGATGTCTTCGATATATTGGATTGGGGGGTAGGGAATGGGAGATGCAACGCCATGGTTTAGAAGATTATGACATCTATCGCAAAATGGTACTTTTATCTCATCTGGTGGCGGCGTATCTAAAAGATGGATTTATTAGCTGAGAGTCCGCAGAAATGAGTTGCAGGGTGTCATACCTTCAGGGTCTGTCGCTAATTCCTCGTCTGGTTGGATTCCAGCCGGCGTATCATTTTCAACGCTAGACTTGCTGTCCTCGGCCTGTATATCTCCTGCTATAGAGCCTTCTTCTCCCAATTTCGAGGACGCCTCACGAATATATTCTTTCACAGCCTTTCTAGATATGGTGTAGAAACCAGCTTCATCTGGAGATATCCATTGGGAAAATGCGCCGCAGCCTGGGCATGAAAGCGGCAGGGTGGTTGGGTCAAGATTCGGGTCGGACTTCAGGGAGATACTCTCCGGAGCCTCGGGCCTTTGGGGGGTTTCCTGCGGATTATCTGTAGCTGTATGAAGTGGTCGTCGCGGAGTGCGGAATATATATTCTATGTGGTTGTTGCGGCATATCGCCGGCCTCCATTTTGACGGAGCGGGATATGACAGTCGCGGAGGGGGTGCGGTGAGATATCCGAATTTGATGAGCCTCCGCAATGCAGACCTGGAGGGTAGGGACATTATATTAATTAGAGATAAAGTAATATCACAACAAAATAGAAGGAAATCTTGTCGTCGATGAAGTTTTGCATCGGAGGAAGAAAATAAAGATTGCTCACGTGGTCTGACTGGGCAACCGTAGAGATATCAGTTATCGTTATCCATCAATCAATCAATCAGGCCGTCGGCCATGCGGAGTCTACAATCATTGCTTACGCCAACTTGCAGTATTCGTACTGGCGAGATAAAATATTGGGTTATGAACAAGAAGGAGGTAGAATAGTAAGACTTTCATTTGCAAGAACGATTACAGCATCCATTCGTATTTTACCAAACCAACCACCCAATCCCAAATACATGTAGCTAATCCATATTGAAACCGTTAACGCCTGGCGCTTTGCGTCGCAAAAAAAGAAACAAAGGTAAATATAATATAACATGCGCCAAATTAGGCCTTCCCTTTCCCTTTTCCCTCAACTTCTTTCTCATCTGGCTCATCATCTTCCTCATCACTAGTCATCAATTCGTCGTCATCCTCCTCATCGAATCCAAAGTATCTCCTCACAGGAGCAGGCTTGGCCGGGCCTGGTTGTGGCATCGCACTCGTGCTCGTCTCAGCAACATCCTCTATATCACTTCCCTCACTCGGACTCGCAGAAGACCTGCTACTACCATTGCTGTCACTCGCGCTTGTGCTAGACCCGCCCATAACATCCGCACCAGCCAAATTATCCTTCCAATTCCCCTCCTTCATCGCACGCAGAACCGCATCTCTAGCCTTCTCACCAACCTCCTCTTTATCCTCCATCCAGACGCCATCCACTTTCCCCTTGCCTTCGCCCTTCCGAAGCTCCGCTTCACGTCTCTCAGCAGCTTCAACCACAGCCTCCCAGCGCTTCTTTCTCGCTTCCTTTGCCTTCTTATCCATATCAGGCTTCAACGCCAGGTATTCAGCCAGCGCCTTGGCTTCCTTTACGGTCCTCAGCCGACGGCCATCGAGGTTGCGGTTGGAGCCATTGTTCTCTTCTTGGTTTCCCTTGCGGCGACTAGACATGCGACCTCCAGCAGCACGAAGCTGGGAGCCAAAACCACCCTTTCCACCGCATAGTCGGGCGCTGAGCCGGAGAGGAATGAATGCGGATTGCGAAGTAGTCTGCGCGGCATCGAGGAGGGTGGCGATCGATTCTGGGGAGTAAGGGAGAAGTTGCTTGTTGCTGGTAGTTGTGAGGACAAGGCGCGAAGAGAAGTCCTTTAAGGGCGGCGGGAGACGGGAAGATATATTCTCTGCGACATCAGCGATAGTAGAGGTGGATGGGAGAGCGAAGGCGAGGGTGGATGGCAGTGGCAGGCCAGGAAAGGAGGAAAGGAGGAAGTTGATCGTTTGGGGTACCATGTTGGCAAATTATTATGTTAATTATTGATGTTCAGTACTTCTGCTTCTGTATCCGAGTACTGGCAGAGGTCAGTCGAGATGATGGCAATAATGATTGATACTGACATTATTGATACAGGGAGGCAAGAAGAACGAATGCCAAGACAAGTAAGTCACATGATAAACAAATTGATGAATCAGCTTTACCAGCCACAGCTATCACCTGACCTTCCCACTTCGTCGCTTAGGGCAAGCCCTAGTCAGGTGATCTACACACTGTCGGCAAAAGAAAAGCATCACCAGAGTCGCTGCTGCAGACACGCTCAACCCACCGCAATCCCTCCAGTCCAACCTCATCACCGCCGACTACCCCATTGTCAAAGCGATTCCCCGAATTGCGCCAGGAACTCGCGACAATGTATGTGCCCAGTTTGCTGCTCGAATTGCGTTGCTGATATGCTAACCATCCGCTTCCAGGCTGATCCCCAAAGCTGACCGCAAGAAGATCCACGAGTACCTCTTCCGTGGTATGTGACCGAGCGCATTTCAACCGCTTGATTGTTATTTAGAACTGCAGTGAATTGCGAGATGTTGGAGATATAGAGGGCTAATTCATGGAAAAATAATACAGAGGGTGTGCTCGTGGCCAAGAAGGACTTCAACCTCCCCAAGCATGGCGAGATTGACACCAAGAACCTCTACGTAAGGATCCTCCGCATATATTACCTACGAACCAGCTACAATTGCTCCCAAAATCAAAACTGCCACCTAACAACAACTGTAAAATAAACAGGTGATCAAGGCCTGCCAATCCCTCACCTCGCGCGGCTACCTCAAGACCCGCTTCTCCTGGCAATACTACTACTACACCCTCACACCCGAGGGTCTCGACTATCTGCGCGAATGGCTGCACCTGCCCGCCGAGATCGTCCCCGCCACCCACATCAAGCAGCAGCGCTCGCACGCTCCCCCCCGCGGTATGATGGGCGGTGAGGAGCGCGAGAGGCGCCCTGGCGGCCGTGGTGGTCCCCGCGACGGTGGTTACAGACGCCGTGAGCAGGGTGAGGGCAAGGAGGGTGGTGCTCCTGGTGACTTTGCTCCTTCGTTCCGTGGCGGCTTTGGTCGTGGACGTGGCGCTGGCGCTCCTCCCCCATCTGCTTAGATGATTTGATGGGATGGATGGTCTGCTAGATGTGCTGCTTCTTTTGAAAGGGGGAGAGGGGAGAGGGGCCCAGTGTCGGGTGGGTGGATGATGACGGGGATTAAATAAATTTAATATTTAAAAACCTCAAATAAAGAAAAAATGACGTTAAAGTCTCAGGACGACCTATTTCGTGCATTTGATTTTGTTCTATTTGGTCATGGGGGAAAAGGCCTGTTTTGTTGCAGCTATCTGCATTTTTAACGAAATGGGAATACCAAATATCATGAGGATACCTCCTATGATCATCCTTTTTTCAATTCCGTTTCTCAATGGCTCTCAATGCTGTCAAGGTGGTTGTAAATACGCCAGCCATCCTGACCCATGCTAACACACACCAGAAAAGCATACTTCCTCTACTACTTCTTGAATCTCATCCGATCATACCTCACCACAGCCTGCAAAATCACCGACGCCCCCGTAACACAATCCTCTGCCGACGAAAACTCTTCCGGGTGGTGACTAACCCCATCCTTACACGGCACAAAAACCATACTAGTCGGCACTCTCTTCGACGTGAAGACACTGTCATGCCCCGCCCCGCTCATAATAGTCCGGTACAGCGACTTGGGATCCGCCTGACCAGCGTCATCCACCACCACCGCGCCCGCCGACTTCGTCACGCACCCAATACAATCCTCATGGAACTTGACAGCCGGACAATCCAAATCCAGCACCCACTCGACCCGACAGGGTTTCCCAATCCCGCTCCCTTCCTCCGCCGCAATCGCCGCAAACTCCTCTCGCAACTCCGCATCGCACTTCTCCACAATCGCCGTATCCGCCGCGCGGAAGTCGAGACTGAAACTTACGAATCCGGGTATCGTATTGACGCTGCCAGGTTTGATCTCCACGATGCCCACGCTCGCCAGCCCGCCGTGCTTCTGCGCGATCTCGCGCGCGCGCACCATCATCTTCGCTGAGGCGTAGAGCGCGTCCGCGCGGTGCTCAAAGGCCGTCGTGCCCGTGTGCGTGTCGCGGCCTGTGACGTTGATGCGGTACCAGCGGTAAGCTTGGACGGCGGTGACGACGCCTACGCGCTGGCCGGCGGTGATAAGGTGCGGGCCTTGCTCGATGTGCAGCTCGAAGTGGGCGGCGATGGGGTAGGCAGTGTGCGAGCAGGGTGTGGTGCCTAGGTAGCCGATCTTTCCGAGGGCGGATTTCATGGTCTCCGGGGCGGAGGAGGCGGTGGGCAGGGAGGCGACGGTGGGCACTTCGTGTAGGTTGTGGGCGGTTGAGAGGGGGATTTTGCCCGCCCATACTCCCGAGGAGACCATGCTTATGGGGAAGCGGGCGCCTTCTTCGCTGTTTTTGGAGGCTTTGTAAGTTTTGTCTTGTATTTGAGGTTTATCTGGGTTTGGTTGGCAGAAACAGGGGAGGGGGCTTAAGGGGTATAGCTTACTTCGTCCAGTTGACGACACCCACTCCGCCCTCGGTTTCAATTCCCTTCTCTTCTAGAACTTTGAGCATCTCGATGCCAGAACAGACGCCCAGGATGCCATCGTATCTACCTCCTGTTGGTTGCGTGTCGAGATGGCTTCCGATGAAAGTAGCGGGGACATCCTTTCTCCGGCCAGGACGGACGGCGAAGATGTTACCCATCTCGTCCACTGTCACGTTGCAACCGAGTGCTTTTGTGGTTTCTATAAACCAGTCTCGCACTTGCTTATCTTCTTGCGAGAGGGAGAGACGGCCCATGCCGGTGTCTGTAGGACCACTGCGAGAATAAGTTGGATTAGCATTGTCCTCTTATTAAGTGAAAAGTATCTGCCAATGTTGGATTGAACGTAATATTCCATCATCGTTTATATCAATCTACAAGATCAGATGTGTGAACAACAACGTGCCGAGTAATATGCCGCCAGCCAAAAGTGCGCAGAAACCCTTCCCACCAGATAGATCAATGCCAACGCAAGCAACGGACAAAAGAAGTTTGAGGAGGAAAATAAGAGTTTCACCTACTCTCCCCATCTAATACCAGAGCCCCATTGACAGCTGTGATGGATATAATTCCACAGTCTCTCTTTATTCGCCCGCAGCGCGGAAACATCAGCTTCAGAAAGCTCCGTGGTCAGCATGGCTTGTCTAGGGAATTGCGAAGATAAACGGCGAGATGGACTTGCGCGAATACAGTGAAGTATTCTTGCAGGGGGAATGCGTTTGACGTTTGATGATGGCAGAGAGATGCGGCAGAGTATCGGATTCATGAGGGGTAGTTGTGAAGATATAGCACTGACTCTATCACACTAGAATACAGCTAAGTCGGCTATCAATTGGAAATCTATTACCAATGGCAAATCGCCAAGCTGAAGAAGTTATGTAGCGGTGCCCCTCCGTGCAATAATCACTATTTGCCCGTAGATAAACGGCCAGATAGTAGTGTACCGGCCATATAGATGCCGAACAGGGCCGAAGAACGCGGGTGGGCAGCTCGGGAAATACCTCGTCTCGGGATGTACGTCGAATCGGAGTGGAAGATTAGCCCGACTCGCTCGGGTATATGAGGCTGCCACATTGAACCAAATCCTTCAACGTCCCATCACAACCCCAAATCTTCCGGTATAGTCTATAGAATGAGTCTTGTAAAAGGCGGGGGAATACGGTGACTTGGGGATGGGGTGAGGGGTGAAGATTAGATAAGGAGAGCCGATTAGATAAGGCCGATAAAGCTGTGGGTTTATTGACACGGGCAGATACCAAACACCACGCCCATATTCCAAGCTACCATCTTGCCTAATATTCCCATTCCGACCAGCAAAGAATGGGAATATTTTGCTAGTGGATGAGCAGACGGGTTCAATAAGTTGACCAGTGTTTTCTACTGAGTGAATTTACCCGAGTGAGTAGCAAAAAAGAGCATAAAATTATCGACCGACTGTTGTCGATGAAGGGTTCCAAAGATTGGTGTATTGGAGTATTTTGGGCAGAGCCACGGCCATCTCTGGTAAAAGGCAAGAAATGGATTCTGAGCTAGCCTGTCCCACTCCTCGCAGTTTGGGCTGGAAATGCTTTATATACACCCCTCTTATTATGTCAGCAGAACACAGCCCGGGTTCGAACCGGGGCTGGGTGGTATCGCCTTGCGTTTCTATTTTATTTTAGACGGCATATTTGGGTGTTTTACCTCTATCTGGCTGGTCTTTCTTATTTGGCTAATTGCTTTATTAATTTATCCTGTTGAGAGTTGCCACTAATTTCGACGTTGTGCTGTTACGGTGCTATCCCCAGCAGTCAGCTTACATCTTTCCCCTCACCAGCCCACCAGAACATGCAAGGTTCTTGATAATCAACATCAACAATCAACATAAAAAGACCGCCAATTCATCATTTCAATCCCCTTTTCCCTCAACAATCAAGTTGACTCTACCACTGCCTATACAATCCATCCATCCATCCATCCATCCATCCATCCATCATGTCCGCCGCTTCCGCCGCCTGTATCTTCTGCAAGATCATCAAGGGTATGTAATGTTTTTCCGCGTCGCTGACATCATGGGAACCCCCCTCATCCCCCACGGTTGAACATATCTCTTACTAGCAATAATGTATAAGCTAACCTCATGGCATCAAGGTGAAATTCCCTGCCACAAGCTCTTTGAGAGCGAACGGGTCCTGGCTTTCCTTGACATCCAGCCCCTGAGCAGAGGCCATGCGGTTAGTCTACGCATTCTGTCCTCAGACTCCTCACTCTTGTTTGGGACCTACCGGAAAGAGCCGCATATCATGTCCAAGTGGCAATTGATGCTGTCCAGTCTCCATCGACGTTGGTCTTTGCGGCTAGCAGAAGCCGGGGATGGGCACATATGCTCTCTCCAAAAGTTCAAACATACCCGAGCAAAACTCACAAGATTACGAACTAACCACTGCGATTTTCTCTCCCACAGCTCGTCATCCCCAAGTTCCACGGGAAACTACTTACTGATATTCCCGACCAAGATCTGTCTGAGCTTCTGGTACGTGCATCCTAAGCCCCACTACCGCCTGCTACCACGATCATTCCCGATATTACTCCCCAAAAATGTGAAACAACTATATCAGAGGTAGAAGTATCAGGGGGAAAATATCACACGTGCATTTCCGAAATCCAAGCCTTACGCGATGTTGTTATTAAACCTCGCTACCGGAAATGCATATGCATGCTGTTATCTCTTTTACCCCAGATTCAGATGCCTTGATTCTGCTACTTCCCCGCAAATTTCCGCACGCCATATCATTGGTTTTCATATCGATCGAGGAGGGAAAAAGAAAGGAAACAGTATCTGGAAAAAAGATCAGCTAACTCCAACTCTTCCGATTGTGATGTATAGCCCGTTGCGAAGAAGCTAGCAATTGCCTCTGGCGCCACGGATTTCAACATCCTGCAGAACAACGGCCGGCCAGCCCACCAATACGTTGATCATGTAAGTGTTACAACGTCATTCCTTCCAAGATTGATTTCTTCATTTTTGGGGTTCATTTCAATAATGCAAAGTAAATATTGGAAATCTTTGAACTAACCGTTGCCACGCAGGTTCACGTTCACATGGTACGTTTCTACTTTCGGTCTTTCTCAATGCTTTCCCTAGAGACCCTTGCAAAAAGGGCCCATGCAACCTACTGAACTGCACACAACTAATTATCTGCCCACTGCATCATCAGATCCCCAAACCAAATGAGACAGAGGGGCTCGGTGTTGGCTGGCCAGCCGATATGAATGCAGACCAGGCCAAACTCAAGGCCCTATGCGAGGAGATGAAGCCCAAGATGTAACTAGACTACTAAGCAACGAAGGGCAAAGTGTAAAAAAATACCGATTAACCAACTCTACGGCAGTGAAATGTGGGGGAGGGCGGAGTTCTTCGCTTCGATACTTGGAGGGTGGTGTAGGTGTACATAGTCGGTTGCAAAAAAGGGGTGTAGCGGAAAGGAGAATGGGATTTTCATTTTTTTTCTTTCACTTTTATTTGACATTATCTCTTGGTCAAAGCGAATCGATGAACATAGTACGAGAAAAGCGGGTTGAGTTTTTATAAGCAACATGCAGTATCACGGAAAGGTAGCTTTAAAGCTCCAACCCTTCTTATCAACATGCAGTGTATATCACGCACTTGTTTTCGATACACCGGGCGACAAGCAACCGCACAGATGCACCATCATCTTGATCCTCAAAAGCAATTATTTTCGCAAGCTGCGTTTGTTATCCAGGAGTAGCATCAAATATTCCCCGCCATCAATCCCCAAACCCGTTGATCCATCCATCCCTCCCCAACTCCTGAGTCCTGGCTCATGATCATCACCGACCTTCGATACCTAGCGCAGCATCAGTACCCCACCACTCCAACATCTCGTCTTTCCCCGCAGATAACTCCCTACCTAACGCCGACGGTAACCAAACCGTTGACTTCCTATTACTACTGCTAGCCTACCTAGGTACATGCATATACCTGGACGACCTTACCTAGGCCTCTCCCATCTGGCGTCATATCGCATCTTCCCCAGCGCCGATCGCGGGGAAATAATGGCTCGGTGGGAGATCGAGATTTCCGCGACGGACAACATTATTGTTGGTTGAACTGCGACGACGACTCTAAGCAGGGTCTACGAGCTACCTAGGCTTTGCTGCTGATATTATGATGTCTAACGTCAGACTGCTGCAGCTACATAGAGTAGTAGTGGCGCCTTGCCTTCGAAGTTCCGTAGTGTAAACCTCAACGTAAATAACCCCACATTTGGGGGGGATATGGTAATGAGGGGAAATGGAAAATGGTACCCATAAAAGGTGGCGGGCAGAGAGAAAAAAAACTGGGGTTGTTGAGCTAAATTGTAAAGGCTTGATTGGAGAGAAAGGACAAAAAGAATATCACGTAGCCACTTGACCGTCGTAGTAGTTGTGGGAATGTTGTGGGAATGTGAGAAGGGTTTGATGGATTTGGACCTCGGGACAATTGGAAGCCAAGAACGACGTTAATTCTTTTCTTGTGATAGAAGTCTTCAATTTTTTTCGTTTCTCCTATCCTCAAGGTTCGATTGCATCATACATCTTCTGCGTCTCAACAAGGACGTGTGTATGTGCAGCAGTACCTATGTTACTTCGGCAGGTATATCATATTTACAGTAAAAAAGAGAAAGAACACCATGAAAGAACACCTCTCTGTACAGTAAACAAGGCCAAAGGCCAAATGTTAAACGGGCGCGGAAGTAAGAATATAGCAAACGGTCTAGAAAGAAAAGTGCAAAGGGGCAATATAACAGGTAAACCCACAAGCAGAATTTAGAGAACAAACGTCACGGCGTGATATAGAACGCTTGTGTAGTAAAAGAGCAAAAGCAGCAGCAAACGGAAACCAAATGAACGTTCTTAACTAGCAGCAGCAGTCTGGACCTCCACAACTTGAGTTTGTGGCTTCAGGGCATCTGCAGCATCCTGCTTCTCCGAGACAGGAGCTTTCTCAGGCTCCTTCACGGCGGCCGGGGCTGTCTCCGTGGCTTTTGCTTCTTCAACTTTTGGGGCCGCAGCAGCGGCAGCAGCCTCTTCGGCCTCCTTTATACGGTCATAGATGGAGCGTGCTCGAATGTAGGGATCGAGGGTCCAGTAGAACTCGCCCAGTTTTTCGGCGGTTTCTTGCCTCTGCTTTTTAATCTCTTCGCCCTTGTCTGTAGCCGTCGAAGCACTGTTTATCCATGTCAGCGTCTGCTTCTGTAACTCATCGATGATCTTGTGTCTCTGTTCTTTGAGTTCGTTGGCTTTCGCAGTGTCCTTTAGTAGGTCGTTTTCGCCTTCCTGGGGCTCGATGTATTCGTATTCGTAGTCATCATTACCGCCCAGGTCTTTGGGAATTGAGTCATTGGCGATGTAATTTTCAAGCTCCTCATGGTTCGCGGTGAAATGGACCTTTGATGCTACCACGGGATCTAGCCAGCCTTTGATAATAGACCAGAAACCTGCAGGATATGTTAGAGTAGCACTCTTTAAAGAAGCGGAAGATACTTACTGGAGAAAATCCAGGGCGCCTTATGAACAAGGACGGCACCGAGGCTTTCAGGATAGTTGGCCTCGAAGCACTTGATAATGAATTTGACGGGAATATAGTCCTGCAATGCCATGTAAGCCCGTGGACAACAAACAATATAAAGTGAATGTAGAAACTAACCATGTTTGCCAAACCAAAGTCGGTCATATCGAAGACAATCATCTTGAGATTTATTAGTATCCGATATCAACGTTGACACGGGCATCAACAACTTACAGCAGTCTCTGTTTTGGCGTCCAACATTAAACGCGAAGTCTCGATCTGGAAGATGATGTTCTTCTCGATACCAGATTGGCAATAAGCACCAATTCGGTGGCGTTTGACCCTGATGTAGCAAATCGGTCGTCCTTCCTTGTCCTTGCCACGGCAATAGGCCTCGCCAACACGAAGCATCTGAATCATATCCTGACCCTCCTTTCTCTTGACGGGGTCGTCACTCTTGGCATTCTCGTGTACAGCAGATTCGCCTCTGAGCACAATGTCCTCGTCTACATTCCACTCCTTGTGTCTCCATTTCAGAGTAGATACTAGCATCACCAGAGCTTTGTGGACATCCCACTTTCTAGCGCGGAGGAATCGAAGCAAGAGCGCGTCAGGGTGGTCGTGCTTGATCGCATTCCAGAACGTAGTCCGTAGCTCTTCGGGAGACTGACTGGCCAAAGCAGCAAAGAACTCCTTGTTCAGCCCATACTTGTCATCCTCGTCCGATAGCTTGATCTGGTTGGCCACGCTGTGGTTGCTAATGGCTGCAGTCTCTTCCTTCTCTTCCACAGTCTCCGTGTACCTGCCAAAGAAGCCGAACCGTTTCTTTGTCTTCTTCTTTTCAGTAGTCACCGATGCGTTATCGTTGGCACTCACGCTGGTGCTGATGGTTCTCTGTAGTGACATGGCATTGTCGAACGAATCTTTCCCTTCCTCATCGCCAACCTTGAAAATCTTCAAAAGGAGCGACCAGAATTCTCTCAGCTTGGCCTCCTCCTCCTCTGTGAGGTGACCGAGACGGCCACTGAGTGCTGGATCTATAGTCATTTTCCCTTCTTTTTCTTCGAAAGCGGATCCCTCTAGAACGGGAGATGTCTTTTTAGATACGCTGGATTTGTCCTGGTTGTAGTATATATGCCGGAGTCCCAAGCCACCGAATAGGAGAGCAGCAGAAGCAGCGAGTGTCCACAGCGAAGAAGCGTGTCTCGTAAAGGAAGGGTTGTGGTAGGAGGAAGTAAAGGGGGGTGTGTCTCGCCGTGACCACCCTCTAAACCCGGAATGCGCGCGGTGTTCAGACAATCGGACAGAAACGACGAAGTTGAGAGAAGAGGGTGAGAGGCGGCGGTGGAAACAAGCCCACATATATATATAAGGATGGATGGGATATGGTTTGCGGTGGTCCCAACGAGCGGCTGAGGGTTAAGCACAGTAGTAGTAGTGGACTAAGTTTGCTGGGCCAGGTACGGGGATGTAACTACCGGGCTGCTACTGTACTGTAGTGTGCGCGCAGTGCGAAAAAGAGTGACAAGCACCTGCCTGAGCGCCAGACTCGAGTCGATTATTCTCCCCTCACAAGAAGAACAGAGCAATAATTCCCTCGGTTCCTTCGGACGCCAACCCCAGCTAAACGACGCCAAAAACTGGGGAGAAGTTGGCAAACGAGGATTAACAGTGCGATGCGGGGCAGCTGGAGACGAGTCGACGACAATCCGGGGCACTTGAGGAGGAAAAAGAAAGTTGGCTGCAATCTGCAGACGATAATATTATTCGCGAGAAGAGAATGAAACTCGTCAAGTCCCCCAGGGTCCAGTCTGTCCAGTCCGTCCAGTGTCCAGTCCATCCCAGGAAGTTTTCGTCGGCTGCGGACAAAATGGCCTGCTTATGTCATTGCACGTGAAGGAGACGGCGGAACCACAAACCACGCTTCGGATCACAGAGTCTTGTCTATCATCATCATCTGGATTGTCATCATCGTCGTCAGGAATCGCCACTGCTACCAATTGCACAGTATATCACGGTGTCATAATGCGCTTGTAGCACCGCTATCCCACCAACCAACCAACGAAAACGCCCTGCATTATCTATCTCATCTCGCCACGCTTCCCCGCCATTCCCCATATCCCACAGACTACACCTCCTCCCCTCCCCCTTAAACCCCCCCCCTTAATCCCCGTTGGCCATGGACTCCGGCGGGGCGCGCAGATCAACCTCCCGTCCTCGTCCTTCCTCCAGGCCTACAACCCCGCTCCGGCCAAGTTCACGCTCCTCAATTCGCGATTCCCATGGCTTTGGAACAAGCTGGGGCCAGGATGGTGTCTCCCAACCCGCCATTAACGCCTTGGAACCCCAGTTCGCGGAATTGGCAGATTCAATGGCAGATCTCGAGGCCAATTTCATGCACCTCCAATTGATGCATGAGAGTCTGTCGCGGTTCAATGAGAGTTTTGCAAGCTTCCTATATGGCTTGAATATGAACGCGTTCTGTGTTGACTTTCCTGAGGTATGCTCGGGTATCTATTTTGGATATAAATATGAAACCGGTGTTGACTTTGTTTTGCTTCAGGCTCCTATTCCAGATTCATTCAAGAGAGCAAAACAAGCAGAAGGTAAGGCTGGCTATAGACAGCATCCCATTGCTTAGTAGTGAGTAGTGCTGACAATCCATGCTTAGAATCCGCTTCTTTAAACGAACAATTGACAACAACAGAGAACGATGCCGAAACAACGTTCCTGTAGGTCTCCCAACGCTATTAGGCTTCCAGCCTAGTTTTGGCTAACAGTTACCTATCGCTTATATGCAGGACAACGGATACTTCGTTTGTTGATAACCCTCCTACAACAGCCAAAATCTCCAAGTTCTCAACTCCCGCTCCTTCAACTCGTGGTTCCAGTAGTCGAGGTTCTATTGGTGGCCGCTATTCGACTCGGGGTTCTTCGCGGAGCCGTCCCAGTGGGCTTGCAAGGCCTAGAGCCCGTGGACTTCGATAGTTAAACGGGAAATGGAACAATGAATGGTTTATAAACAAAGTTCACTCGGACGTGACCCCCACTGGCCTTGGTCCGATCCCTGCAAGGACATTATTCTTGATATCCGCCCCTAGTCACGAAATCAACGGGCTATAGACTCCTTTTGACAAGTGGTTATACTAGCGGCAGATGTGATTAAGGCACACGACTGGTGGATGTACGGGACAATTCGCGAGTGTTGCTAGTTGCGGTGGTGGAAGTGTCGAAGGACGGCTGCCGAGTTTGAATACTCCCTTGATTCCTGCGTTTAGGGCAGTAAAAGGGTGAAAAGACAACTTCCTTTCCTAACTCCCAAACATCCGCTTCGCGGACTTTAGGCTGCGGATCTTCAATCGGGATTCGGATTCAGCTAGCAGATATAATAGTTAGATCTCCGGCGCCCCGAAGGGCTCAAGTTTGATAGATAGACGGATTGCACTGGATTTATTATGATCCCAAGCGCATCGATTTAGTTTTTTAAATAAACTCCAGCTTCTAGATTAAACAAATAACGTAGATCCTTTTAGGCTGTTAATCAGATATCTCATCTATAAAGCGTGGCGATTGGCGACATAGTCATATGCAACCATGGTTCTGCCGCCGCCAGCTCCGTTCGGCAACCTTGAAGCGGACTTCAAATCTTCACCTCCGAACATCAAAAGCGGACAATGCAAGCAAGCTCACCACCACTACAACTAGCCTATCCAAGAAGTCCATAGCCCTTATACGTTCTCCTCCATCTTCTGCTCTTCTTTTCGTAGCTGGGCTTTTTATCTTTCGTCAAGCCTCTTTTCCTCTCTGCCGTGCCTCTATCCGTCCCCGGCTATCCTACCCTAACGAACACCGAGCATCAGGAACAAAGGCTGCGCCTGTTCTAACGAATAGTAACATACTATTTCAACCCATTGTCATATCGTTGAAAACCGTCATTTGGCAGCCCCCTTGATCTTCTAAGGGGAAGATACGAAATTGTTACGAGTTCGTCGATATCGTTTGCGTCGCGCTGAGCTTGCGACGCAGCTTTTCATGATCTGCCGATCACCCGCTTTCTGATGTGATAAGAGACAACCGCCAACTCGAATCATACTAATATCTCCATCGCCTTGTCTCTTTTTTGGGGGGTTGATTTAATTGAGCTGGCTACCTGGTGTTGCTTTCTCGTGGACTTTAATTTTTGACGGAGTTTGACCCGGGTTTTTGTTTGCCCTGCTAAATTATACTTACCGTGCTGTGGGCGCGGTTAGATGTCGAGAACCTCTGGAAACGATACTTTATAGCAGAGCTTCCCAAAAGCTCTTCTTCCCGTGTGCGGTTTTGTATCTTCAAAGTTTCCAGGGAAGAGGTTAGCTTCAGGCTAAGCTTTAACTTTTTGGTTCACGTCGCATCTTGTCATCACCAGCGGAAGCTAGTCTTCTTCTTTCACGGTGCTTTGGCTTGGGATATATTTAACACCGTCTTGCTGATTTATTTCTTGAGTACAACTTACTTCTCTTTTGTGGACTACCCTTAAAAGATCAAGAATTTTTGGCCATGTCGGACGCGGAATTCGGATGTGGTAAGCTATCCTCCGCTTTCGTCAGGGTGAGATCCAGGTACGCTAACAAATCTATATAGAGCACCTCAGGGATGTGCTGGAAAGGGATGAAAGAGCTGCTGGCCAGTTTCATCAATCACTTCTTCATGCATATAAAGGGCAGCCCCCTAAACCCGCAGAGATAAGGTCTTTGAAGCCCTTTTATCCCTGCCTAGAGTGCTCCACTGTATGTGCGTCGGGGAACCGATATAGCCATTACGAGCAAACCGGCCATAAGTTCTGTAAGTTTAGTTCCCCTCTAATTCCCTTGGACAGCTTGTTAATCGGGATTCAGTCACCGACTCTCGAACAAACACCATCTTCTGTGAAGGGTGTGATGATTATGTTTACGATGCGGAACTGGAAAGCTTTCTCTTTGACCCTTCAGGTTGGTTTATCTGAATAACCAGACGGGCAACTGGCCCCGTCACTATAGATACACAACTTAATAAATCTGTCAATAGGTCTGAAAAAGCGAAAACATGGTGACCCTGAGACCGACGACGACCAAGCCTACGTCGGGGCTAATGCTAGCAAGAGGGTTTGTGGAAAGGAAGGGGTCAGGGGCTTATTTAACCTAGGGCAGACTTGCTATATGAATGTCATATTGCAAACTTTGCTCCATGATCCCCTTCTCACTACATACTTTCTCGGGAACAACCACCATACATACGATTGTACAGTACAAAACTGCATAAGCTGCGCTGTGTCCGAAGCCTTTGCCGAGTTCAATAATGATGACAAGGCGGAGGGATTTGGTGCTCTTAATTTGTTACTGGCATCATGGCGATCTAGTCCTGTAAGTCATTTTATGATCCAACATATAACAGGAGCAGAAGCTTATTTTTTCACCAACTAGATTCTTTCTGGGTACCAGCAACAGGACGCACATGAATTCTACCAATTTCTAGTCGACAAGTTGCACGCAGGCACCGAAGACCACGTCGAAGACCACAACAAAACATGCCGCTGCTTCTTCCACAACGCCTTCTACGGGAAATTGCGAAGTAGTGTGACCTGCGACAAGTGCGGGAACGTCACGCAGATGGAAGAGCAAATGGTCGATCTCAGTTTAGATGTTCAGGTCCAAAAGAAGAAGCGAGCTCTTGGCGGCGGTGAGATGTCTACGACTCCGACACTTGACGGATGCTTGCAAAGCTTTACGTCGCCAGAGAAGCTTATGGCGGATGCGTACAATTGCAGCGGTTGTGGGAATACACCGCAAAAAGCTACGAAGCAGCTACGAATAAGGAAGTTGCCGGTGATATTGTGCATGCAGTTGAAGGTTAGTTATTCCTTTCAAATACTCTTCTATCACACATTGCTTTATCAGCCTCTCCTTTTGATCATACGTCTGATGTTGACCTTTGAATCAATCCTCTATAGCGTTTCGAACATACATTATCAGTCTCAGAAAAAGTGGAGGGGAAAGTCGACTTTCCCCTCTCCATCAACATGCTCCCCTACACAACCCGCACACATGCTAGCAACAACAATAACTCTTTTACATACGACCTATCCAGCGCTGTTGTGCACAAGGGCAAGCTTGACGCGGGACATTACTATGTCTATTGCCGGCAGGGCGAGCAATGGTTCTTGTTTAACGACGATCAAGTGACGGCGGTCAACGAGGCAGAGGTGCTGAGCGCTGATGCTTACTTGCTTTTCTACACTCTTCATGCCCTGTCTGGGTCTAAATAGTTCTTTGACATGGCTTGGGGGATTTGCTTTCTATCTCTTTTCTCTTTTCGCCAATTTACATTTTCTCCGATTCGCGGGTTTCTCGTGGGAACTTTTTTTATTTGGTTTTTATTGTGACTTTCTAGAAGAACTACACTTGCACGTGTACACTTAAGATTATTATAGATCCTCTGGGCTTTTGTTTCATTATTCCTTCCCATCAATTGTATTCATATTCTTACTCTTTCCCTTGGAGTTTCTAGGTTGTCATGTTAGTCGATTTGGCTCTGTTCTCCTTTCCCCTTGTCATAGAAGAAGATGCAATGTTTGGCTTCTGGGCAAATGGCCAATCTCAAACATAAACTTCCTCATCTCCTACTTCTGCTATGCACATCAATATCATCTACATTCATTCATTCATGCATCCCACTGGTGCAGCGGCGCTCACATAAGCTGCCGTGCCATTCCTTGGCAAGCTTAAGCACTAGTTCCATGTTGATCAAAACCTTCATTCATCAGACACTGACAGAGATATATTATTATTGTGCCACCAATTTTCCATTCAAATATTCCCAAGGCAGTGCTCAATACTTCACAGCTTAATGCTCACCATTCGTTCCATCCAGCCCCAGCACGTCTTAAAGCAATCCATGATGCCGAGCGAAGAGGGGTTGAGTGACCCTTTCAAGCTTCTGGGCTTTGATTGTGCCAACATGATCTTAAGCTACCTGACTCCAACTGAAGTCGTCCGGTGCTCTCTTGTCAACGACGCTCTGAGGCAATGGTCGCATTTATTCATGTCCGTCGATGGACTGCGACAGTCCTTTCGGCATTACACAGAAACAAGCTCACCCGACAACAACAACACGCTCTTGCCTGTCGAATAGTATGTTCATCTTGGTAAGTATGTCCATTTCTTCTTTCGATGGATGTATATATTTTTTTGATCTAATTTAGTATTAGCCTAGTTCGAGTACCGTGCTTGGGAAAAAGTCATTGTCCGTCCATAAATTTATAAATACTGCGCTGCTGAAATTACGAGGTGATTTTGCTGCTTGGACGACTAGTACCTCTTCTTATGGAAGTTTGTTATCAACGTCTTCAAGAGAAACCTGGCATTACAACCAGTAGTCGGGAAATGAACGCGAAAACTTTTTAAAGCTCAACGCCTGCCTCATACCGCGCCTTCGCAAGGCGCATTGACTTGAACGCTGATGGCTACCTCGTTGTTCAGTACGTTCTGAAGCAGACAAGTCCAGTTATGTCCCAGTTTATTCGGTACGGCTACCCCTCCGCACCCGAAAATATGTAAATGCGCTCGTACTAACAAGATCAAAAGTGATGCCGTCTTCCATCTCGAAGAAGGAAAGGAAATGTGGCACAGGGATCACGAGGTGAATGGAAGTCCCGAGCTGGATCCGTTATACATTGGAAAAAACCGTGTTTACTATGTGACAAGGTTTGCCACCGAAACTAAGCTTGTCGCATACGACGTCAAAACAGGAGAGCAGCTTTACCAGTCAGGTTTGCCCGAGGTGGGCCCTTTCACTCCTCAATTCCACTTCATCTTCGACAGGGAGAACGAGTACCTGGCTAGTCGTGTCGTGGATTACAAATCCTTTAGACCTTCATTATGCATTATCCTAATCGGCGGTGCTAATGGTCAGGTAGCTCAAATGATCGAAGTCCAGCGTGGGTTATCGGAATTTAGAGGGATGCTAGATTCTGCAGCATTTACCCTGCGAGGATGTTACCGAGAGCTACCTAGCATACAACTCCTAATAAAGTATAAGCTCCAACCGAATGGGCTGTTTACTAGGGTTTCGATTGATGTTCTTGCTTTGCCAGAGGATGAAAGCGAAGACAGTAACTATTATTCCCTTACCGTTGACACCTTTAGGCTTCTGGGATTTGCTATAATTGATACGGAGTTTTCTGATTCTCTAATAAGGCCTCTGGTCTTGAACCTTGAAGAATTATCTGATACCAGTATCCGCAACGGCATCGAAAAGGCTCTATCGGAAGAAGGCTTCCATGAGGAGATTGGCAACTGGTTCACCGTCGCCGGACAAGTATATAACTTTGCCATCGGAAACTGCTGGGTCAAAACAAAGGAGTCCGTTTATAATGCCTGAAGGAAATATTTCTAGACGCCAGGTACTACTATGACGAACGTGCAATATGCCCTTGATTTTATGCCTAAACCTGGTCGCTAAATTGCTAAAGGCAAAGCGTGAAGGCTGATTCACGGGGATTCGTTGAATGTATGCAAAGCTTTCTCTCTTGAGATTAGCAGGTGCCTGGCTTTAGTTAAAGGCCCGAATTCCGTGCTGGCGTGCACAACTACACAACTTACAGTCCGATTCGAATGACAAGTTGCCAGTGATAACCAGAGAGAATGGCAATGAAGAAAGTACACCCACGCGGGGGGGTTCTACGGACAAGCTGGAATGGGTCGTTATTGCCGTACGCATGGAAGACATTATATCCATCTATCTCCAAAACATTGGCAGTATCTTTCAACCCCCTTTTTCTGTCCAGCTTGTTTCTTGATGGCCATAAGCATTCTTACTGAATGTGTTTGCATGGTCTGCTTGTACCTGCATAAGAACTCTGAATTTAACAAAGACTCTATAAACTTAAGATGTCACTTGTCTGATACATCTTATTTGGTGTTTATTGTTACTTGTAATGCAAATGGAACTCTTGCTGGCAGGCTTTGTGAATACAGATTTTCTACCTTGGTAGAGATCTCAAAACTGCTGACAAGGCTCACAGCCGCACACCATTCTTAAATATATTTCACTCTCTTAAACTTGACGCCCTTTCCTCCTTATCTCTTGTCAAAAAGCAAGGATTATACTCCCCAGCAACACATCAGGCCATCGCATACTCATCATACTTGTCACCACCGCCGCCGCCAACGACACCCACAACGCGCGGGTTCAAAACTCGCATATACTTCGGTTTGGCATTGTCGAATTGCACCCGTGCAGGTAACCTTTAACAGCACAGCGATACAGTAACTCTTTCGAGTCAGGTTTCGAGTCAGGATAGGAAGGCAACTGTCACGATGAATTGCAGAATCGGGCCGTGCAAAAGTAGCAACTTTCCAGACCTCGTCATCTTAGACAACTCAAGGCTTCTGATATCGTTCCGTCGGACATTGAGGGTCCCAAAAACGGATGGGGACTATCCTCTGCCGCCAGAACTTGGCCTGTTCCCGCTCTTTTCCGTCAAGCAGTTTGAGAAATATCTTCCAGAGAGCATGGTTGCGACGGGAGGCCTATTCTTTCCGATGCACGGTATTGATCTCTTCCTTTTGCCCCGCTCCCCCTCTCATGTTAATGGCTTACTTTTGTACCATTCTAACGACGCAAATTTTCAGAAAGAGAGGCAATGTGGATTCGGTTCAAGAGCGATAGGCAGTTTGCCGTGAAAATCTACGTTGGTGGCGTCAATGTTGTATCTGGAGAGCCCGCGATGGAAAACGTTGAGACGAAACTGCGGCGCCAGAAGCTCCATTCAGAAGAAGAGTCGCTTCAGGATTACATTGTGACTCCCTGGCAGGCCTGGATCGACGGCCTCACAACTGCCCCGGGCATGGCTCGACAATTCGTTGTTGCTACTGGCGGTCAGGGATTTGCTGCGCAGTCTCAAATCACTGGTGAAGCAGTGGTGGGCGAACTGCAGTTTGAGGTTACGAAAGGGGGGACGCCAATGTCGGTTACATATCTAGGGACTACGAAGGTCATGAGAGTCGGGTTGGCAAGCGGTATCCCTGGATTCATGGAAGATTTCGAGAAGGAGTTTGGTCTTCTAAAAGGGGGTAGTAAGGGTTTGAGGATTCGTTCCGTACCGAATAGAGCTTTTTCCCTTGCTTATTGGGGCATCCGTCCGGTAAGTTGACTAGTCTATCCAAAACGGGCATCACAAAAGTCCCCGACACGGCTGATATAATATCAGGGAGACGAGATAGTTGTAGAGCAAGTGTTTGGTCCGAACACCATCACTATAACTGCCAAGTCTTTAAGCGGAAAACTCTTCCGGACCCAAATACGTTGTGATACAACAGTTCGGGATCTTAAGGAGGTCCTTGCAAAAGAGTGGCAATTACTCGGGCTCCGTCTTGAAACGATCTACAATGGCGAGGTACTGGACGATGGTAAGTTTTCTGGTGATCCCCTAAGTCACGTAAGCAACTTACAAGTCTGTGACGCGACTAACTTTCGGTTTATTCTAGACAGGCAGCTCGTCGACGATTGTGGTGTTGTAGAGGTACGTGACCAAAAGCAATATTTTTTCAACAGGCCAAAACCTGCCAGTACTGACCTTCGACCCGGCGGCTCAGGGATCGTTCATATACGTGAATATCTATTTTCCAGGCCAACGTAGCCGCAATGATCCTGTTGGATGGGAGACGGGCATCACAGCTAGGGGGCAAATAATTCAAGAAATTGATAGAGACAAATACAGACCAGAAGACTGGGACCGCTCATCCACCACGACTTTTAATGTCCAAGTCCTCAGCGCTGCTGTGTTTGAGAGAATGCTCGGTATTGCGCCGCCGCCGTGCTCCATTAAGCCAAGGACGTATCGCAAACACAAGCTTCCATTTTTCGAGTTACCAGACGAGCAAACATCACTTGTCGAGGGTCAGCTTGAGCGTCTACAGTTGGAGCCAGGAGAGCCGATGGAGGGGATTGAGACAGGGTTTAAGTATCCGGAAGATTGGAAGGAGTATGCGGTCGTGCAGTTGAACCCTGACGGACCGAAAAGGGAGTTTCGAACTGTGTCGGAGCTGGAGGCGGAAGTTGAAGCGGGGATGTTTCAGTAGTGCGTGGTTACTTGTCGTTAAAGGCGGTGGGCGGGAATGGATTAGGACCGTACGGCCATACTGTAGCTGTGGTTCTTGTTAGTTGTTGGCAGGGATTTGAAGCTTTAACTGGTGATGACGGATGGGGATGGGTTAGTACACACGTAGCTGTGGTTTGACTTGTCTCTGATAGGATCGCAGAATGATATAAATGAAGAAGGTTTATATTCCTTTGCTTTTCGTCATTTAGTTTCTCAGCCAAGAAGTCAAGAATCAAGGTTCTTTGGGGTTATAGAGTTGATCTAGATCTTTTTTTTGAGGTCAATCGTGAACTATATGGGGCATCTTGGAAGTTACCCCTGAGTACTGACACCATAGTAAATTCGCAACAGAGTATATTCCAAAATACCTCAACCAAAACTTGAATAACCAAGTTTTAAATTTGGTTTGATGAGTAGTTAACACTGAAAGCAGTTTAAAACAGAGGCAGAACTCTTATCTCAGAACTTTATCCGGAGCAAACTATTCAACTTCATGATCGATCCCCCAAATTACCAACTTGAATATCCAAGAAAACTGAAGAAAAATAAACTTCAGGCAATTATCT
The DNA here is from genome assembly GCA_002573585.1 of Helicocarpus griseus UAMH5409. Classification (NCBI taxonomy): domain Eukaryota; kingdom Fungi; phylum Ascomycota; class Eurotiomycetes; order Onygenales; family Ajellomycetaceae; genus Helicocarpus; species Helicocarpus griseus. Next base: position 54,853 of record PDNB01000087.1, on the reverse strand, counting down.
TCTCATTCTTCAGTTATGCGTGACTTCTCATGCCACAGTTACACGATGCACAAACCGCATCATCTCTTAATTTTTTTAATTCAGTGATATGAACTCATACAACGGCGCGTCCCACCCTACATTAGCAGGGGATTAGTGAAATTTAGTCTGTTCTCAAGACACACTCCCTTCATCATGTGCATAGCATACTACGGAGTAGTGAGAGATTAGCGCGAAGGCCGATATTGAAGATCGTCAGCCATGGTGAGAGGGATGAGGAGAGGGGAGAGGCCCGAGAGGGGGAGACGGGGGAAGCGAAAGCGGGAGAGGAACGTGCTTAAGCTATGTTTGGAATGGTTGTTTGAAGATATCCTTCTTCTTCAAGGTAGTACGGAGTACTTGAGGTAGGGATGCGCGCGCCGGGTGGTACTATTTTACTATCTTGTTGTACTAAGGTATATGTAATAGTGTACATACATGTACCTGTACAGGTGCGCATAGCTTATGCAGTTATGCATGGCGCGGGAGTTGGAGGAAAAGGGAGGATGTGCAAAAACTGGACTTGCTTGGGGTAATTCTTCGCCGTGCCTCGGTGTCCGCTACCACTGTCTACCTTCTCCGACTTCATCAACATATTCTAGTCAATACGGTGGTTTGTGGGTTAACAGGTGCCTGAGATACCTCAGAATTCAAGGTGCGCAGCGCTGTCGTTGATCAAGTCTTGAGTCTTGACTCATCAGTACTCACTAAATAAAAGTGTGTCTAGATGGTTCTGGAGATGAGGTTATTTCCATGTCGTCCCCACGTATTTGGGAATACGTTATTTGTCAGTGACCATAAGTATCTGTAAGCTGTATGACGACTTTAGGGAACAAGTGATAATACCAACAAGGGGTTCCTTGAACCCTGCAAGGGGTCTCCCTCATCAAAACATGTACATGAAGAGGGAAGTTTAAAACGTGTTTTCGCTGCAAGTGGACCAAAAGTAAGTATTATTATTCCTTTTCCGCTTGCTGTCGTATATCGTATCCTCGCAATGTCAGCATCGGGAACAGATGCTCTCTCGCACATGATGCCAAATACGATATCCGCTCTCGCCCAGCGGCCAAGCCCAGCCCTGAGCACAAGTGCCCAGAAGCCAGGCCAGGATGTCCAGCGATTGACAGGGCTCCACATGTTGATCTATCTCTGATTTTTTTCTGATCATGAACTCTCTTGTTCCTTTCCCGATTTCCCGTCCTGATTTGTTACAGGCGGGGGTAACTCGGTTGTAAGATATTTCGTTTTCCGGAAGCCGGATGTTTCGATACTCCGGATGCAGCGGATCCGTTGCACGGAGTATGGGGTTGGCGTTGGGGTTCGCTGTTCAGCCCTGGCCCCTTGAGCTGGGGGGGTAGGGCGCGGCGGCGGGCGCCTAGCATTTAGGGCTATGGTAGTAATATGCCGAGGATGCATATTCGTCATCGTCATTTCTTTGGAGGTTGTAAAAGGTGATGATCACAAAAGGTGTGAAATGCCTGTGATTGGTTGGACACGGTAATAATAATCGTGCATATTATTACACCGCATCTGTTATCCCATCTGCTGATGGAATTATTCAAAATTCAATTCCATCATCAGACTCCCTTCTCTGTATGTATTTGATTACCGCGTATCCCACAAATCCCGTTCATATTTCCCACTATAGCCAGCGCTTGAACCGGATCCCGAGAACGCATTTTCGCGACGGGAGCTCCAAAAAAATTCTGAAAGAAAGGATCCCAGCTGGTCGACACATGTGGTTGAAAGAAGAACGTCCACTAGTTAACCGGGAATATAAAAGTATCTCCACCTCGCCTGCCAAGAGCCAAGGCCAGACCAGCCCACAAACTACTGACTCAATCCCCTCTTGAGTCTCGAGGTCTTGAGTCCAAGCGATTCATCGACAACGGCGATTTCTCTAGAAGACACCCCGACTATCCGACCATCAGCCGAATTGAGAAAAAGTTGTTGAGCCTAAAAGCTGCAAGGCGGGTTAGCACAAGCCATCGTTCCCTCCTCTAAATTCTTGGGGTTGGGCCCTATCTCGCTATTTCTTTTGAAGTCTGGAATCTTTTGACATTGGTAGTATATACTATTATTTGGAAACGATCTGTAGGGCTCGTATTCGTCTTCACACAAAGATTGTTGTGGAAAGTTGAAGAAATGACCTGGATGGAAGTCGTACAGTCTTACAGAAGACTCGAGATTCGAGAGAAAGGGTTGACATATCATATGAGCACAAGGTTAAAGAGCAGTGATGATCTTTTGCAACCCCTCGTCCCCTCCACCTGGACAGACCCAAACCGCCTGCTTGCCAATTGTCAGTGCCAGGGGTCTGAAATTCCAATAAATGTGACGAGATGCCGTGAATTCCGATTTTTCGAAACGACTGCTTTTTATTATGAAGAATTTTTTTTTCGCTCTTCCCCGCCTGTTATCAGATCGGTCGGAATCGGACGTTGGTTATCTTGTGGAAATCCCCCACCGGGAAACAAGGTTGACATATGGACTTCACGGGAGAACGGCATCGTCATTATTATTATTGTATCCAGCTGTGACGTGGTAAATCGTCTGTGTATTTGAACAAACCTCTATACAATAGATTCGGAAGTGCATCCTCTAATCAACGTGTCAAAAATCATTTGAAAGCGATTTGTAACATCTGCAAACCGTCTCGATTAGCAAACAAAGTCGGTGTATAAACATCACAAACCTTCCGTCATCCAGCAAGGGTTCCCGACGCCCGTAAAAGTAAGCTTTTTCCCGTAATAGTAGCGTGTTGATTTCGCGTATTTGGACAGCCAATCCATGGATTCCTCCCCCGCCTCGACGCTCGTAGGTCTTCTTGCATAAGAGTATGTGTGCCATTTCACAGACAACAAGGCGCAGATGTACCGGTACATCCAGAGTACATCCTGAGAAAAAGCCGAGAAAGGGCGAATCCGAGAGAATAGCTCGAGTGGAATGTCAGATGACGGCCTCTTGGCAACTGGCATGTCCAGGACACTTATAATTGGCCTGATTGACCTGCGTCTTACCCGTCCATGCAATCCTTGCCTCAGCGGAACAGTCGGATAGAGTTGCCCAGGTATCTAGGTACTCCGTCCGAGACTATGCGTAACACACACACGCAGAGAGAAGGTTGCCTGCTCAAAAGGGGTGTCAGATTGATTAAAACGTTCTTGCTCGCCAACTCGAGGTCTTAGGACTCTAAGTAGCTAAGATGTATTTTTAGCAGGGGCAGGACAAACAAAGTCTCTGTCGTCATTTTGCTCGGGCAGTTGTGAACTCATCAGGATGATTCTCAGCACTAGGCACCCAGCCCCGTAAAAAACCCATGCATGGCAGCCCTAAAAAGCCCACCGCAATTCCAAGGTAGCTAGTGGGGATTTGTAATAACTTTCGGCATCGGGAGGAATAAGAAAAAAATGATGAAAAAAAAAGGGTTCTTTTTGGAGGCTATGCCTATGGCAATGCATAATTGGATGTGAGACTTTTGTTGCCGTTGTTGATTCCACCGCAGTGGCAGGATTCAAAAGGGGCGAGACTCTCCCACGTATCTCTACCGGCTGCGTCGACAGAAGAGAACAGGATATAGATGTGCCGGTACGTTTGACGGGAACGTATCATAGATATGTCAGAGAGCCGAGAAATATAACGGGAACAGGAAACAAGGTACCTGTCACGTCACTCGAAAGCTGGTGTCTCGCCGGCCTGGGATGTAGGGAGTACAGTTTTGCCAGCTGTAAGGCGTGGCGGAGGATATTGCTGGATGAGAAGATCATCTGCTGTATAATTGTGCTCGCTTGTGGCGTGAGCTCTGATGATAAGCTCCGTCTGGTGGCATCCCGAACATCATTCTGTTATTTACTACTAACCTACCTATCTTATCCTCTCTCTGATTTATTGTTTATATACGCGGAAAAGCAGAGGGGAGAGCTCCCGAATTCCAAAGCAAAGCCACAATAATAATAATAACAATAATTAAAAATAATACAGCTATTATAAAGAGCTCCCCACTGCGTCCAAAAGCCGTTTTCTTAACGCCGAAGCCTGGGCCGTAAGTAATAATAATCACAATATTTATTATTATTATTATCCAGCAAGCTGTTTGTCGGAACCGCGCATTTTCGCCCCCAGCCCAAGTAAACACTAGGACTGCATATCATCATTATTAATCCACTTGTTCACTCCGCATAGATCCAGAAGAGAGTCGCTGGTGACTGAACGGGAAAGCTGATACCGTTTTCCGATTCTTATTATTATTTAGATTTATCCATTTCTTTTTTCTTTACTTACATTTTCTTTTTCCCCTTCTCCCCTCTTCTCCTCTGATCTCACCACCTACTTTCAATTCACACCACTCGCGGCTCTCTCGCTTGCCACACACCGCGCTTGCAAGCTTCCTGCGCACCTACGACATCTACCAGGAACAGCATCAGATAAATATAATAAAAAAATATAGAAGACCTCACCGAGCTTCCCTCCTCTCACTCAACGCCCGCCTTCGCTTCACAACCCCGCCTACCCACCGCCAAAGCTCGATCGCATACTGTTCCTATCCGTTGGGTTGATAAAGTGAACTTCTTCTGAGGAAGCGTCGCATTCGGTGGGGGCCATGTTGCGGACAGCGTCCTTTGCAGCTCCAATGGGAGCTCTATGGCCCCTCCTACTTCTGGCTGCCACTGTGCTAGCGCATGGAGACGAGCATGGACATGGCGATATGGAGGGCATGGATATGGGCCATGGTGGAATGGAGAGCTCTCACAACGATCACAGCGCTCCATCACCTACTGCCGAAGCCTCTGGCCCCATGAGCTACTTTGCATACCAAAAGCATTCTGGAACCATAATAGCGCATATCGCCCTCATGGTTATTGCCTGGTTCTTCATCCTGCCAATTGGTACGCATAAGATGAGCTATACACAATTTGCACGGCGAATGTTGGAATACACAAGAAGGTATAGATTGCTAACCGTTGTGCGCGCCGCCTTGGCTCTTTCTCTTCTATTGTAGGTGTCATGCTTAGCGTCGCTCGATCGCGGCTTGCCTTGCCCACACAATTCGTCTTCCTTATAGTAAACGCCCTCGGGTTGCTGCTTGGGGTGGTGTATAACAGCCAAACGCCTAATCTATACGATAACAATGTGCACCACACGATTGGCTGGATTGCGACTTGGGTTATGTTTGCGGAGGTTCTCATGGGTCTTTTGTTTGCGTACTCTGGCCGGAATAAGAACATTGATGCAGGTCCTTCTTACGAGCGAGTTGCTTTCCTTCCCGTGTCAACAACGGAGCCGCAGAATGAAGTTTACCATCCATCAGGAGCTCTCCATCAATACCGTTGGTCGAGAGACAGTGGGCAGGGCACCGAAATGAATTCCTCCTCTTTCCAGAGCCGTAACACCTCTCCTGACCGTGGACGCCGGATGTCGAGCCCAGACGACAGCGTTGAGCTTGAGGAGAAGCCTGACGATGGAAATGACGGGATGGATGACGAGACTCCCATGTCTAACCGTTTCTTCCGCAATGCGTTCCTCGATAGATTCCTCTCGAAACGCGTTCCTGGGTTGCTCTCTGGGCGTGTTATTAGTGTCATGGATGTGATCTATGTCATCATCGAGAGAACCATCTTGATCCTTGGTTTCATCGCGATAGCAACTGGGGCTGTGGTGTATGGTGGCATCTTCGTAAGTGACTTACCTTCGTTGTTATCCTGACAGCTGGCTGCTTACCCATGGCCGTCAACGTCGAGCCTCATCCCGGGCGATGGTCGTTTTGCTAACAACCTGTACAGCGGGAAAAATCCATCTTCAATGGACTGGCGCACTTCATCAAGGGCGGAATCTTCTTCTGGTATGGGCTGCTCACTCTTGGACGATGGATGGGATGTTTCGCGGATTTCGGCTGGGCATGGAACATCAAGCCCACACGTGACCTGGTGGGCAAATGGCGCGCCCGAGTGCCCTCTGGAGAGTTCACGGAGTCGTTTGTTATTTTCCTCTACGGCTCTACCAATGTCTTCCTCGAGCATCTGTCAGCATGGGGCCAAGCATGGTCAGCTCAGGATTTGGAACATGTGTCGATTTCTGTCATGTTCTTTGGCGGTGGTCTCGTAAGTTTGACCTCCCAATTGCAGCTTAAAAGCTTAACCCCTGACTGGATCAACACAGTGCGGTATGTTGGTTGAATCAAAACGGGTCCGAGACTGGATGAACACGACTATTTTCCCTGCTACGGTCCACGCCGATGGATTATCGCAAGAAGCAGTGCGAGAACCAAAGTCTCAAGGGGTGTCCCTCAACCCCATCCCGGGCCTTGTCATCCTCCTACTAGGTCTAATGATGAGCTCGCATCATCAGCAGAGCATGGTATCTACTATGGTGCACAAGCAGTGGGGGACACTCTTTGTTGGCTTTTCTCTTGCCAGAGCTGTGACATACATTATTCTGTGCCTGAAACCACCCACTTCATTGCTGCCATATCGACCGCCGTCGGAACTGATTGCGTCCTTCTGCCTCATCTCTGGAGGGCTCATCTTTATGCTAAGTGTAAGTTCATTGGGAAATGGAACTCGGCCCTGTGGAGTTTCCGTCACCTTTACTAACAATATCTTTCTAAAACCAGACTAAGGACATTGTCGATGCAATGGAACGATCCGATCTCAACGCCATGTTCGTCTTCACCGTTGGTATGGGATTTACATGCTTCGTCATGGCATGGGAAATCCTATGCATTGCTCTCAAAGCTTGGGCTACAAGGAAAACAGCACTTGTCCCAACCGGTCATAGAACCTACCAGTTCCCCGCTTGATTTGTGGGAAAAAGAGGGCAAGAACTCCCTTACTCTCTTATCTTACTAATACCCATGTGCATATGTGACAACGCCACTACTTTTATCATCTTGGATTTAGCGGTCTTTCTTTTTGATATATCCTTCCTTCAATTTTCAAGGCTTAAACAGGCGGAAAAAATACCCATTACTCAATAATATACCCTTCCTTATCTGAACTGCATTTTCGGGGGAGATAGCGTGTGCAGATTTTGTCGATTTTGCTTGGCCGTCATATCTTTAAAAGCCTGTGCTTAGACCCTCCTCTACCGCATATCATAGTTTTCTTTTTTATAGTCGAATTTTATTTTGAGGTTTTAGCGGTCATTTTATGGACGGAAAAGCGAGAAATTTTACAGGCAAAAGATATAAAAGGACAAAAATAACTCATCCCTTCCCCCTAATATACCCACCCTGCCACGCCTCTTGCCCCCTTATCTTTGTGTGATCAATGAAGCGAGAAATTTCAAATGTGTGGAAAGTGTTTTTATGTTTATGTGTGATGTATTTCCTTTCATACCTACTCTTTATACCAACTTTTGGCTCTTTTTTTATATTTCTTATTCTTTCATTTATTGGGGTTTGTGTTCTTTTCTAGGATCTGGAAGGAATTCTTTTCGATTCTTTTTTTCCAGCTTTCTTGCCTATCTTATGCCTTATACCCCCTTTGTCCGTATATTTGGTGGTTGTGGATCTGATTGAGTTTCTACGGTTTGATAGTGTCTAGTTAGGTTGGCTAGGTATTTAATATGCTCTCCTCTCATTTTACTCGGTTCTTCTCTTTTACGTGGTTTTGGTTTGATGGCTGTGTTTGGTGGATGAAGCGTGCGTTACGCTTCAATGGCCTACGCTCCATTGCATACGTACATGTCTGCATGAATGCTTGAGTTATGCGTGGTTTGTAGTTTGAATTGCTCTCACGAGATGGCTCGTTCTAATTTCGATTCGATGTTCAAGGATTGCGTTGCGGCTCATAATGTTTGTGAGCACTAAACATAGACGTATACGAAATCATCCTTTCCTGATTGAGCTGCAGTGAATTCAATATTATTTACTTTAGTGATTGAAAGGACTGTGATTGATGAAATAGGCGCTTACAGCGTGGGACGGGTGGGGGAAGATTTGGAAATATGGCTTGAAGCGGGACGGTTGAGAGGAGTACTGGGTCAGGACCAGGGCCCCTTGGGTACAGATGGGCTTTTGGAATTCGGTACGCGTGGCATTGTGCATTTCTGAGACCGTGTATAGAACTATAGCAATGTGGTTTTGAGTTACGGCTTTATCTTTGCATGGGGACGTGCAGTATGTACTGTGCTGAAGTAGGCATTAAATGATGAAGGCCGAATGATTCTTCAGCTGTTGCAATTTTGGAACGCTGTCTGTTATGCAAGCTACCAAAGCTAGTAGCTGAGCTATTTATTGTGTTTAGCCTTAAGCTGCTCACCTTGACATGTTCTACTTGACATCAGGTCCACATAAGCTTAGTCTTCGTATTATCTACTGTTATTTTTACTGAACGTTTTGTAAAAAAGAAAGGATCAGCGATTTTTTTATGAACCAAAAGAGAGTCAAGGCGTGCAGCCGTTAGGAAAACTCAAGAATTGGGTATAACCGAAGATAATCAAGGGACGAAGTGAAAACCAGAAGCTTTTTAAGAATTTAAGAGGATGTGTGGCATTAGTGATATGCATCTGATTAGTCCTCAAAACATAACCAATTAGGGAAAACGAAGAAAGTTGTAAACTCGCGCTTTGGCTGAAATACCGACACTGAGCGAAGCAAAATATGGGCTGATACTTTTTATAGAACCAGGAGAAGTCCAGCTCCTCGTAAGGGATTTCTAGTATCGCAGATGATTGTATTAATAAAGCCGAAGCTGCACACTTGGAGTTTTGCATTCTCCATTTCACCAGCACCACGGAGCCAATTCAATCAGAGGTCAAAGTGCCATCTACCTTGGCTACATTTTCCCTTATAGTTCCGAACAATTGCTGCTTGCACGGAAAACAACTTTCCGTGGATGACAAAAGGAAGAATGGCAAAGCTGATTATTGAAGAAAAGAGCCGTAGGAGTAATGAGCAGCTAATTACTGGGTTGCTGGGTCAGAACTTGCATCTCTGTCATTTGCAGCTTGATTGGCCTCTGCTGACGGACTTTCCTCTTTTAGCGTGGATAGGTATATAATTCTTGACGCAATGCAACCCAGGCGGTTAATTATATTGTCAACCGTTTTTAGCAGGTCAGTAGCTTTTGGCTCATCACCGTAGCCACTGAGGTCTTCTTCTCCTTTTTCATTCTCCCCATCAGAGGTATCTAAGCGAGTATCAGCAGTATCGTCACGTATATCTTTGTCATCATGGGACAGGCTAGTACTGGATTTTGTGACTAGATCGATGACTGTGAAACTTGTCAGGGTTTGTGTTTGGCAGAATTGATAGTCTTAAGACATACCGTCAACCAACGATTTGTTCAAATCGCCTACGAGACTCTTTATGCCTCTCACCACAACGTAAGCATACTCCGGCCGATTATTGAGCAAGCGATGCATGCAAAGACCAATCCGAGGGTTACTCGCCAAACTGCGGAATCTCTCGTGTTGGTTTTGCCAATCTGAGGGAGAGAATCCAATTACACCAGGTACTTGCAGTTCCGTGATTTTACGAAAGTTAGCCATTATCTGACTTTCAATATCTGACCCATTTTGTCTCAAGTCTGTTGCGTCGTTCTTAGTAACTGATTGTATCCGTGGGTTGACCGTTTCTATCTGAATAGAATGGACGAATGTTGGAGGTTTGGAGAGGAAGCCTTGAAAAGTTGAAAGGTCCAATTTAAGTTAAAGTTGCGGGAACTAAGTCACGTGGCGTCGGCCCCACCCGGCCATCAATGCTCGACCACCTAGGCAGTGACCACTGTGCCTGCCCGGGACAGTATTATCTTTTAAGTCTCGAGGGACTCTAGAGCATAATTCTATAAGATAAACTTCTCGAATAATTACTCCCTAAAATTTTTACACGGCCAACCTAGCAGAATAACCCGAGTCAGAGCAGTAACAGTACTAGTATCAAAATCATCATTGAATAAACACTTTGAAAAGCTGCTCCAGCGCCCTAACAAATGAAAAAATGAAAACAAACGTAAAAAAGGGTAGAAGGGAAAAGCTTTAAGACAGGGATTTCTTTGTTCCTCCTCGCGATATGCGGTGATATCTAAGCAGCGCCGAGGTAATGCCATGATTCTTCCCGTGACAAAGCTAATGCTTCAAGTTGTTTTCTATTACCTCTAATTTGCTTCATGTTGGGTTGCTGTTTATTCCATCGATTTGGCACTTGAAATACCCGACGTCAGGCGATTGCTGGTAAAAGGTGCTCCCTCGACTCTGCGCATCCGACAGGTGTCCAGCAGAGACGTGTAGTCAGATATATTACCAGATGCATCACTTTTTTAATGTACTATTACTCAAAACCTAGAAGAATCATACCTAACTTAGAAACCGTGTGTCGATATGAGGGTGTTCTAGCCCTTGCGGTACTGACTGACTGATTTCATCTCCTTCTACTTTAGCATTGCAAGGGGCTTTTTTAATTTTATTTTTTTTACGGCCGATATTAGCAAGTAATAACCAACTGGTATACAGTTAGAGTCAACGACTGATCCCTGTATACTCTTAGAACCTAGAATCGCACGCTCTTTCAATCCCGGTATGGCGTCAGGAGAGACCTGCAAACCCTTCGGGTCAAGTATCTCTGGACTTTCTCAGTCGTTTAATGGCTCTTAATACTAGTAGGAAGATCACTGAGGGGCGTTCTCATCTCCCTAAGAGCCGATTGACTTCGATAATTATAAATATAGCTCAATGCGTCATGGCCGTTCAAAACGCGCACATGGTTTTGAACATCCCTCTTTCGTCCCCTAATAACGTCTGTCAGATTTTCGTATACTTGTAACATTGGAGCACCGCTATGGTCAAGAGAGATAGTGTTCAGGGCAAGACTTGCTACCTTCATTGCAATCAAGTCCTTCCAACAACCTTGTAAAATTAATACGGAAGGTGGGCCAGTAGTCAGCTTTGCTTTTGGGAGCTGAGTATGGGTGATTCAGCACTCTATTGTCCTTGTAAAACGTACCCTGTGGGCGAGCCTGCTGGGTAGGTATAAGTTGATATGCAGCCATTCAAGAGCACCTCGCCGTGTGACAAGAATTTCCCGGTCAAGCATTGTCATTTCTAGAACTGACCAGCATCATGTACACTCTCTCAATCACGCCTTGCCATCGACAGTACGCTCAATCCGCAAACCAAAAATCAGTGATACAACCGATATAGATATTTCGTAATACCTTAGGTAAAGTACAGGCAGTGAGAGAAAGAAAGAAAAAGAAGTCAGTCAGAACTCAAACCTTCCAGCCCATATCCCCTTACTATCGGTTGACGTCCGCGTCTCCTCATCTCCGCTGCACCTTTCGCTACAACAACCGTGGCATCGTCTGAGTAGATAGGCGGTACATATCCTAAATGACCTTCAACTGTCGTCTTCAAAACATGCATAAATTTTTCCCCTCTGACCATATCACCAGTCAAGAGAATCTTCTCAGGCTTCTTAAGAATAGTCCACGGAACCATAATGTCCAACAAAGCTGCTTTCACGTCTGCCCAATAATCAATGTCGCTGGAGTAACTATCGACCGCATCAGCACCCAGGGTGAAATTCTCATTATGTCTGTAGTCTGGCTCCCACGGGTGAACACCGCTGCTCACTTCGACCATTGACACCCCAAGAGCGGCCCGGCTATAATGCACAGCAAAAACCCGGATACGAGGCCGGTCTATATCTTCTGCTCGACACTGCTCTTCATCCGTGTAGTTTTTGCAAAACCCAAATCCATAGCCGCTATACGCAGATCCTGATTCCCAAAGCACGGGGTGGAACAGTCCGCTGGGCTCTGAGTATTCAATGCCTGCATAGTGGGCTACATCTTCAACGTCATCCTGATAGAGAGCAACAAGGTGCTGAACGGCAATTGGCGCATCTTTTACACGAATACTCAAATCGGACTCGATCTTCCTCCGCAGCTTCCTAATCTGGCGTCCCAAGACACCTACTTCCCTACTTGCGGGAAGCCCACTCTTTTTGCGGAGTGCGCGTCTGATCCTTCTTGGTATATCGGTCCAATACTGCTGCTCGTTGGTGTAAGGGGGCCTATACGGATTAATGTCAGTGAGTTGGAAAGCCAAAGGCTAGATTGCATCAAAGGGCAACACACGCATTATGTTGTGAGGAATAAAGCGACAACTTAGCCATGACCTTACGATATGAGGTACCTCCTTGAAGAGCATCAGTAACGGTCTCCAACGTGCCATCATCATTCGTGAATATTACCGCCGCTGCGGTGTACGATGACTGAAGACTGAATGCTACACTGAAGTTGCGAGTCTCAAGTGCCTGGGGATGCTGGTCGGGAAATACTTCTGGGTTCTGAAAAGAGAAGGGCGTAGGATCATGCGGCGAAGGTATAGTCAAGACGATCGGGGCCAAGAACACTGCCAACAGGAGGAGAATGAGACTCAACTTCGGCAATCTCAGACGTAGGCGGGAGAATGTTGAAGCCATCTTGTTTGCTTTTTCTTTCTCCGTTTTGGTTCTGCTACTGTAGAAGAGTAGATAGCTGTATTGGTGATTCACGAGATGGTTTATCCTGTTTCATTTCTGCCATGTCAAATGGAAAGTATATCCAAGTCCCAATTTAGACCTAGCTACCGCCATTATCCGGAAGGTTCCTACCCGCTGCGATTTAAGCTTTTCTAAATATACCACGACAAGCGAGCCTTGACTCACTGGAAGGTCTAACTCGTCCCACTTGGTTGTGCTCGATCTGGGGATAGATTCATGGTAAGTTTAAGGGCGCAAAAGTTTCTACAGAACGTTAGAATGGTAGATATAAGTGAGACAGAATCTTATGCTCTGAATATAAATAGCACACTCACCCAAATAATGCTCCTTGCTTAAACAAAATACCTGCAACTGCGTGCTCTCCGTAACCAAGCTCTCTTCTTTCCATTCCATCCTCTCTTTTTTCCTAAAAACTGAACTGCAAGCGACGCCCTTATCGATCGTTGTCACTTCTAAATTTTCGTCGCGACACGGTTTTCAACCCTTTCTAAACTTCAACAATCTTCATAGATACCAAACATGAAGTTCTTTTCGGCAACCGCCATTATCACCTTCGCTATTTCCATTTTGGCGTGGCCAGTCCCTATCGCTCCTCCCGGCGCTCACTTCGAGTGGGCTGTGGTTGGAGACTCGTGGACTGCGGGTGTAGCGTACTCGTCCAAAACAGCTTACCGCAAAACCGATTTCAACTTTTGCTATCGAGCTACTGAGGCCTGGGGTGCTCAAATGGAAGCGGACAATACTTGGACCGAGCATCCCCAGCGCTTCCACTTCGCTGCCTGTGGAGGTAGTTTGATAAGAGACGTGCGTTGGCAGCTGAAGGGCATTGCAGGAAAACCACAGCTTGTTCTGGGAACTTTTGGTGGCAACAATGCCAATTTCGGCGATATTGCGCGATCGTGTATCTATCAACCTTGGTCAGCAAGATGGGGACCGCCTTTTCATGAGGACCGAAGTCCCATATCGCCAAAGTCAAAAGGTCAATGTAAACAGAATATAGCCAAGGCTCAAACGTATATAGAAACGGACCTCCGCAAAGATTTCACCGACGGCATCAACGACGTATTCGAATTCGCCCAGAGACCAGATCAAAGCCTGCCAAACTTTCACCTCTATGTGAGCTCGTACGTGGAGTTCTTCAACGCGAACACCGACAAATGCAACAACTGGTCCTTTGGCTCTGTTTACAGTAAAAACAGGCCAAAACTAGTCAAGAAACTTCGAGTATTAATGAATAGCTTGGTAGAGCAATTTAACAAAGTCCAAGCAGACGTCATAAACTCTTACAAAGCCCCCCGTAACTATCACGTCGGATACATAAATGCCTCCCCTACCTTTGAGGGCCACCGATTTTGCGAGCCAGGACATAGCTTCAGTGATCAGTACTACAACCGTGACGTCTGGATGTGGAACCTGCAGTTTTTTGATAAAAAGAAGCTATTCAATGTCGTCATGGAACCACAGACGACGCCCGATGGTGTAACATTCATGCCCTTACCGGCCATAGATGCCAATGGCACAGTCGTGTCACTCGGCACTAATTCATCAAGGGCTACTAGTGATATGGACCTTCATTCGCATTCGGGTTTTGGCTGGACAGCTCGACCCTTCCACCCTAAGCACTCAGGCCATCGGGCAATGAAGAATTTGTTCATTCAGAGGCTCAGACGAGATCGTGTTCCCGGAGTCGTTTAAATTAAAGCTTAAACTTCGCAAGTGATTCAGCTTCAGCGCTGGATATAATCAGCTCAGAGACCAAATTCCATTTGCTCGGTCTAGTAGCGGGGGCGTTCCTTCGACATGGCTTGATTCCATCAGAATGTACGGTATTAAGTCCACAGCGATGCGGCGCTTTCCGTCTGCGCAATATGCAACCAAGCTGAGCGCACTTGCTTCGTATAAAACGTTTCCCGGGCTGTTTGGGGCATAGGTTTAAGGCTTTTTATAGAGCATATGGGGCTCCATGGACAATTGGTAGAACAAGGCGGATAGATGGGTTAAAGATTTCATCGCGGACGGTGGCAACGTGTTGGAAGGAGTGTTGTGGGAACTTTAAAAACTCCGTCTTTGGATCTTTTTGTTTTAATCTGTTGTTGAGAGTTTTCCAAGGTGACTTCGTTCGTGTTCTTCACAGCCATGTACGGAATTCTTGTCAACCATATCAGCTTATTCGAAACATAACAATTTAGCAGGGGTAAACACATTATTTTGCATTTGCCTGAATTTGACCAAATTAAAATTGATAATAATATTCCGTCAGCAGACAGAGGACATAAGAGCGCAACTGCCGCAAATAGGGGATATCGTTCGGTTCGGCGCCGGGTCAAAGCACGGACTGAATACCGAGCAGTCTGTAATAGGTGCCTCTTGAATGCAAAAATTGTTCCATAAGTTCAACGGATGATTTCTTGTGCAGGCGGTTGTGAAACCACGACCTGAGGAACAGGCCAACCTTGGGCCTAGTGTCACACCATGGGGTTAGGAGCAGAACAAAATCTGCAAGGCGAATTACTCAGTTGCGCATTGAGACGGTTGCAGGCCCCAGCAATGGTCATATGGCAGCGACGGGAAGGCCATGAATGGTTTTGGTCTCATATATCTTGAGGCGTCGTCAACGGATGTTGCGAGCAAAGGGGGAGTAAAGCGGTGGCCGCCATACCATATTAATTGAGCAATTTGTAATGATCTATGTACATCAACGCAACTCATTTAAACGAAGATTCAAACTTCTTTTTATTCAAAGAGAACGAGAAGTCCTGCGCTGATGAAGATGCCCACGGGTTGAGGTTGAGACTTGTCAGATTTGAAGCCCGCCGTGATGGGCTGACAGATTGGGCTTAGCGTCCGCCTCAGCCGCGGAGTTGCCAGAGCCAGGACTCTGCAGTTTTCAACGCCGACAATTCTCCTGCTCCAACCCAATTACCAATAACTCTGCTGCACATTCTCTTCTTTTCGCCTGCGCAGAGTTTTGGCAGGTTGAAAAGCAGTCGCATTGCTCGAAAACCACTGTGTCGTTCCTTACCTTCGATCTTTCCGTTCGCAACTTTACGGGCTGTCCTGATGAGCTACGAGCCAGCATCTTGTCATCTATCTGGAATTTCTTGCGCATAACTAATTAATGGGAATCATTGCTTCGCACTTGTCGCCTGCTCTTATCTCCACACGAAGAGGATATATCTCATCTCTTCGTTCCGGCGAAATCGAGCTCCCCTTACTTTGAGGCCCCGTTCCAACGCATACCCTACTTTCCGTTGATCCTCGCAAAGCGATTTGTCGAGCACAACCCCCTTATTTTTTGGACAACGTCAGCTCAGGTTTACTCGGATCTGTCATATATTCCGGTGGTTAAAGTCGCCTATAACACCACAGTCCCTTGCGGTCCTCGAGTCGACTCTCTTTTAGACAAAGGCCGAATTAAAACGACAACGTATATATACAATGGCGAACCCCCTTCCGCCCCTCCTTTTTAATCCGGCGCGATTACGCTCGTATATACTCCGTTTACCCCTTTTCACACGTGCGGTCCTTCTGTTTATCGCGGTATTTTGGGTGTTGGAAATCCAGACACTATGGAGTGTGACACAATGGGGTGCCTTGATACCCAGCGAGACTGGGCTGTCATCAAGTGCGTATACGCATAAATGAATCCTCCGTATTTCTGCGGACCGAGAAATCGCTTGTGAATAATCAGGGCATGTCAGAACCTGAAAAGTTGTACCGTTTTGCTGACGATATATGGCATATAAGTGTACCGCCTTAATACCTATCCCATCATTCACAATGGATTGTTCCATGCTTTCTGGAATCTCCTAGCTTTGACACCGCTTCTGGAGAGATTTGAGGCGGAGCACGGTACACTCACATCTGTAGCATTATTTGTTGGACGTACGTATTTACTTCCCCCTTTCAAATTTATGTGGCTTGGAACAAATACTGACAAACCATGCTTTAGCACTTTCAACCCTCCCAGCAGGGCTATATCTATTCGTCGAGAAAGTTATATTGCGGGGCAATACTGCCGTTCTGGGTTCCAGGTACGCTCCCTGCGTTTTATGGATGTTGTATACATAGCTAACTGGGCCATTACAGTGTCTGGATATTTTTGCTTCTAGGAATTGAGGCGATAAAAACATTCCAGATGAATCCACATTTTGTGTTAGTTATCCCGTCATCATTTTCTCTGCGTGGTCCCATTGTCTGCGTGACCATTACTGACACATCCGATTTAGCTTGGGATCCTACAGAATCCCTACGTGGACGACACCACTTTTCTTAATTGTCATAGTGTTTGCCCTTGTGCCCAACACAAGCCTTTTGGGGCATCTCTGCGGTGTCTCTGTTGGCTATGTTTGTAAGTTCCTTTCCGCATATCTTCCCGATTTAGTCGACTATTTAGGCTGACATGTATGCGAAACAAGTTGGCTTGGGATATTTGAAATTCCTCGTGCCACCAGAGAAGATCCTTCGCTGGATCGAAGGAAAGTTGAACTTGCTCGGAAGGCTACCTCATTATGTGTCGGTCGATCAAAAAACTTTTGGAAGATATGGGATCCTGCCTACCAGGGGGGTTACGTCGGACGAAAGTACCGTGGGGATGAACATTCCGCTGGGTTCTACCCAACGTCTGGGCCCATAATCATTTTTGGCAAATTGATACGGATGGATAAATTTCCTATTGTATATATTTATTTTTATTAGACTCTTGCCAGTTATTCTGGCAGATTGGCACATAATGATGTTGCATATAATGATAGTCTTAAGGAGGTTGATAGCGCAAGTGGTCTCTGTGGAATGCCGTAGATCTCCTATCTCCAAACCTCCGCAGCTTCGGAGATCAGCTCTATCCCGCCCGCGCATACACATCTACCCCATAGAATTATCTTATGGCCTCGTTGGGATATTTTTCCCGGAGGTCTTTCCTTCAATGGCGTTAATATGTAAGAAATAAGCACTTCGAGTCCTTCTCCCCATAAACCACCCTCATTCCACTTTACGCCCGACCACGCTGTCCTAACCAAATGAATATACAAAAACAGCCAATTTAGTCTTCAAGTTGCGCCGTGACCCACGCCTGCTGTACAAGCTCCCGCCCTACCTATCTGCCTTGCTAGTCATTGTCGGAGTTGTCTGGCTTTTCCTCCTCCCGCTTAACGAGTACTCCCGCCAAACTTACATCTCCGAGAACGCGCTGCTACCGGGTCAGGTACACACGTACTTTGCGGGAAGTGAACAGAATATATTTCGGGGATTTAGGCGAGAAATTGATACGGTGAAGAATGCGGAATATGATGTGTACGTGTTCGAATTTTCCTTTTTTGCTGCTCTGGGTCTGGAGGCGTCTCCGTCAGTTAGAGATGGGGCATGCTTAGGACAACTGCCAGGGGATATCTGTTTTCCCAGACCAGACCAGACACCACTTCAGCTCGCGCCTGGTATGCGCTTGTCTTTGTAGAGAGTTATAAGGCTAATTACTTTTTGCGCTACGCCTTTATCATACAGAATATCTCAAAAGATCCAGTCCATATTCCGAGAATCCGGCCTAAAAGTCGCAACCCAAGACTATGAGTACCACTCAGCTGGGAACACGCATACCGGACAGAATGTTTACGGTGTCATCCATGCTCCTCGGGGAGATGGGACGGAAGCCATTGTGCTGGTGGCCACATGGAAGACTATTGAAGACGAGCTAAATCTCAATGGCGTGACTTTGGCCTTGACACTAGCTAGATATTTCAAGCGTCCGTCTCTCGAAAGCCTTAAGATGAGAAGTTGTGAGCATGCTAACATAAGATTGAAACAGGGTGGTCACTGTGGTCGAAAGATATCATCTTCCTAATTACCCCGGATAGCAAATCTGGCGCGCAGGCCTGGGTCGACGCATATCACGATATGCACCCTCCATCAGTGCAACCCCTGCCTCTAAAGAGCGGTGCTTTGCAAGGAGCTCTAGTGTTCGAATACCCCTTCGACTACCGATTCGAGTCTATTCACATCGTATACGATGGCGTCAACGGACAGTTACCCAATTTAGATTTATTCAACACCGCCGTTTCAGTATCCAGTGGCCAGATGGGCATTCCAGCAACCCTGCAGAAAATGTATAAGCACGATGACAGCTACAAGATGCGCCTGCAAACCATGCTTCGGGGCATGGTGAACCAGGGTCTTGGTAATGCAGCAGGCGCTCATAGCAGCTTCATACCGTACCACATCGATGCGATCACGCTCCAGACGATTGGTACAGGATGGCAAGACGAAATGGCGCTTGGCCGGACGGTGGAAAGCCTTGTGCGCAGTTTGAATAATCTCCTTGAGCATTTCCATCAGAGTTTCTTTTTCTATATTCTGATGCAGGCGAACCGTTTCGTCAGTATTGGGACTTATCTTCCCAGCGCAATGCTAATTGCTGGTAACTTCACCATCATGGCTGTTGCTCTGTGGATGAAGAGCGGGGTGCGTGCCTCTGCAAGCGCGAATTCAGATTCTACAACTTCTGAGAAGATAAAATCGAGTGAACAAAAAGACATGGCAGCTGCTGAGCCGGAAGCAAACGGCATTTTAGAACGGCACATGGCACTGCCACTGGCCCTGGTGTTCGGTTTACACCTGTTAGGTGTCGTCCCGCTCTATACCTTCAACAATATCTCACATCAAGTAAGCACTTAACCACCACATCACCAGCTAGAATTTCACGTTCAATATCTAACCTATTACTAGTACTTCGAACAAGCAACCAACCTCCTGACGCTCGCAAACCTCCTCCTCCCCCTATCCCTCGCCGCCCTCCTAACCCACTTCTCCCCAACCCCCCAACAATACCTGCTCGTAAAATCCTTTTCCCTCCTCCTCCTCGGCCTTTTCCTCTCCGCCCTCGCAACGCTAAACTTTTCTCTATCCCTCATGACCGGCCTCCTCTGCACCCCCCTCTCCCACATCGGCCACATCCAAAAGCCCACAAGCACTCAAACCGGCCCCGCACAGGGCGCCAAAAAGGCTACAAAAGCATTAACCCCAGTCACGACTATCATCCTTTCGGTGCTAGGTTTAATCATTATGAACCTAATTTCGCCCACTACTGTGCTCCTAAGTGCATGTCACTACTGGCAAATCCCAGTGTCGACATTGCTGACTGAGGCGGCGTTTGGGTGGAATGTGTGGGGGATGTGGACGCAGGTAGTCGTCTGGTGTGTGTGGTGGCCTGCGTGGCTGTGCGGGTGTTTGCTGCTTGCTTCGTCTGTTTTCTGAGCTGAGTTTAGTGAGATGTGGTTTGCGAGCGGGCTAGCAGTTATTGTACGGTATGTAGATTGGAATACTAAAAAGTACACAGGAACTTCGGATTTATTATCCTCTTTCATATTATATATATAACTACTTGGGCCTTCTTTTTCATTTAGTGTCACTTTTAGATCAAGGCGTATGTCTGGCTTTCTAATTGAATTGGTTTTCTGTCCCGCGGCTAGTACCAGACTAGATTCTATTCAAAAACTCAAACCCAGATTTTCACAGGAACCTCCTGTCGTGCAGGGCAACAGTCCCCGTTCTCTCAAAAAGTTATAGACTAAAATCAACTCCATAGCAGGTCTAGAGCACACTATTGATCACGAGTCGTAAAAGCATGTCTCAAAAGACGAGCTTCGAATTCAGATAAATTTTATAATCTACACGGACGGACCGGTTATAAAAACTCCGAAGAACGTGTAACATGTAACATTAAAGAACCAGTAATAGAGCGTGAAATCAACATCTATGCAGCCCAAACATCCTTTCCAACCCCCTCGATCCAGTGACCAAGCTGGTTAACCCCGGAATCCCACTCACGCAACCTGTTCCGCATCCCCTCGATCTGTCCCATGTCCAAAACCTTGGGTTGTACCCAGCTGATCCGTGCAATCTGGGCGACTTGGTCAATGGTGCCCTTCAGAAGTCCCAGACTAAGTGCCTTCATAATCAGATGCTCGATTTCATTAGGTTGCACTTTTGTCTCCTGCGATATGGCGGCGAAAGTCATGGTGCGGTCATGGGGTGGTCGTCGGAATACGGTCTCCGTCAACGCGGCGAGAGAGATCTTCTGGTATAAAAAGACCTTGTGTTGTTCCAAGAGCTGGTTTTTGCTAATGTTGCCTGCGAGGACATCGTAGGCTGCGAGGTCGCCCCGGTTGAATGCGAAGAGAAGATCGCGGAGCCAGGCGTGTTGTGTGTTCTTAAGAGAGTCGAGGACGGGGTGCAAGAGGAGTTCACCAAAGTTGTAGATGGAGTCGGAGACTAGGGCTGCTATACTCAAGTCGTAAGCTCTGGCGGCGCAGTCTTCTTCTGTCAGGTCTTTGACGTCGACGCAGGCGAGGTAGAGAAGGGCGTTTTTGTAGTATGAAGCAAATTCGAGCTTGGCCTAGTGGAATATTAAAGTTAACAACTGCCGTTTCCATAGAGAAGGCATGTAGGTTGGAAACTTACGTGATAGTAGTCCGCATTCACTTTGTAAAAAGCGGCATGTACTACTGTTTCGACAGAGTCAAACAAGTCCAGCACTCTTTCGGAGGCGTCCAAATCCTTCCGCGCTCCCTCGAAGTCCTTCAGTCGCAGCTTCACGCTGGCCACATCCGCCATGGCGTAGACATATGCATCTTGCGATTCTGGTTTATTCACTCTGTCGGCCAAAGAAGTAAGGAATGCGAGGCGTTCTTGGTCATCTAGAGTCAAGTTGTTAGCCACCTAACATATCCTATCCCCAAAACCCCGAAGGCCACAGTAGATAACAAAAACAAACCTTCGCATTGTGTAGATGCCATCAACCCCAGCGTTACAAACTTCAGCTGGTTGATCTTGTCTGCGAAGCTGAGAATGAAGTTCTTAAAGATGGCTAATCTTTGCGGAGCGCTCTCCGGGAGACAGAAAAATTCTATCAGCGCATTCGTGAGCTGATGCCATAGTTTCCTCTCCCAAAAATCTTCAAACGCTAAGAAAGATTCATGAGATTCGCTGAGAGCTTCTTCCCGCTGCTCAGCGAGGAATTCGGGGATCTTGTCGGCCTGCATGGCAGGCAGAGGGAGGGGAGCTGTTGTTGTCCGGAGCTAGAGGTGTAGTCTTGGACTATGATGGATGTTTTTTCAGACGTAAACGGCGTTATCTAGATATCCGTACTGCTTCAAAATGATAAAGCTGTTTGTGAATTGAAGATGGCTTGTTGTTGTATATGTCTTGCGGAGGTTGATGTTGGATGGATGAAGCTCGACGTGGTTGCTCTGGTCTCCCGTAGCCTGATCTGGATGATTAGTCAGGCTGATCTGGCCCCGGTTCAGCCTGCTCCTGTTGCTGGATCCATTTCATCGCATCCAGCAACGTCCTCGTAGTGTCCTTTGAACATATATTTTCGCCTTGAGTCGATGAAGGATGAAGCTTAGGGGGCGCTACGATCTGTTTATGGTTTACATTTCGTCACGTACGCCTCTTTTGTCACTTTGTTTACTCCATCTGGAGTGTTGATTGGAGAACTAACTCAATGTATAGTGACTCAAATACATAGTTATATCACTTCAGAATAGCGCTATCCCTAGTTTGAGTCCCGCGAAGGGTGATTCAGACAGAAGACGAGGCAAAGAATGAGAAGATTGATGAAGATATTCAATTTCCGGACAAAAATACGGACGCAATGGGGATTATTTGTCAAACATATAAACATATAGATCATTCATTCGCGCCTTTCATTGCTTTCGACAATACAGTCACATGGGAGACCCTCGAGCCCCTTACACTCGGTATGGCCGCCTGAATCATTCAAATTTTTGAGTCTACGTCGAATTCGGCGATTTGGTGGGAGATACACCGCTTCCAACACCGCTCCGACGCGACTATACATGCTGGAGTCACGCAATCCATATACAATGAACCTGAAATATTATTCAAGGCAGGAAGACGCCTTGCAACTGGTTGCAGACCTCACTAATAAATGGAAATGTGCTTTTCGGGGAGGAAACGAACGGACGGCACTCTTGCGACTAAAGTGTCCCAAAAGTCAACAGGTACTATCTCGAGCAAATTCCCTTCGCTGACGAATGCGCACAGCAAAAAACTGGCAAACTCCCACTTCGATGTCGTTATAAGGTACGATATATTTGGCATGACGTTCTGCTCAGAAGGGCTGGCTCTTTTTGGGGCAGTTTTCGCATACTATATCATTCCTCGTTTACAATGCTCTATGCCAGTACACTACTTGCACTTACGCCTACTTACCCAGAGGTCATATATCAGATGTACAGTACGATATGTGTACGATATAACTATTGGCACTCTGCCCGAAAGAATTGATATCTCGTCGCCCCAGGGGAAATAGGACCGAACAAGAACAACTTGACTCGCTGGATATCGCCGTTGTCCAAGTGGGCAAAGAGGGGCCAGAATGCGAGGATGGCTTCGAGCACACCAAACTTCATCACAATCCAAAATTCACAACGACGCTGATCAAATTGAGAACATGGACACACGGCATCACGCCATAATACGCAGACGCATTTGCAACAAGTATGACTGTACCTTAATTCCTCCATGCCGGTACGTGTACACCAACCCAGAGAACTTGGTATACGACAATATATATATACAGCCGTGTTAAACCGATGGGCTTTGCACCAATGGCGCAAGGTGCCACGAAAACAACTACCTTTCGATTTTACTTATTACGGTTCAAAAAACGATCCTACTCCATCATCCCATGCTCAGTTCGAAGACAGTAGTGGTGTCTAATAGAGGCGGGTTTATCATTTCGCTGCTCAAACGCTGAGTTTTGGTAGATAGCCCCACCTACACATGCCAGCGGTTGAAGTGCCACCGTGGGCTCTCTCCATACATCAAAGAGGGCGATTGGTTTAGTGGTATAATACCCCCTTAGCATGGGGGTGGTCCTGGGTTCGATTCCCAGATCGTCCATTTCTTTTTTGCTTTTTTGTCGTTTGCGTTCTCAGAATTTGAAAATGGCTTACCGCCGGGCCAAAACCGAGTCAAATAAGAGGACTGATTTTTTTCTCTCACAAGGTAATTGAAGGGACGTTTTACAATAATAGTACTATGCACATGTAAACTCTTCAGCATTTCCACGCAAAAAGTTCCTTAATCATAAGCCACTGGCGTGTATGGGCGTAGATATACTTGAGCGTGCGAAGTAAATCCGGCTAATCGGTCGACGAGCAGCGCTTTAGGGATTCGCACCAGCGTGGATTATAGTAACAGGAATAACGTATGACTTCGGAACAAGGCATATAATTCAATGACTTCCAAATATTTCATTCATTCATCAATACCTTGCCGTATTGAAAAGCTTCTCCTCTACATCGGAATTTTGGTCTTGGATGCGCTTAGTTACATAAGCCGTCTCATTTGCTGCCAGCCCGAGCCAGGCTAAGCCGTTTTGGGACGGGTGGTCGTTCCCTAACTTCCATCCAGACATCCGCAAGACAAAACAATAGACAGCTTCAACCATTCTCTTCGCCGCAGGAGCGCTACTATACTCTCGCCATTGCGCCCCTGGTGGTTCTTTAACAGGCTACATCTCCGGTTACCGTTTCATGGTGAATTGATCGGATTACAATGCAGAAGTGCCGCGCCATCCAGGGCGCTCTGGGCTCAAGAGCAGCAGTCACCCCACTGCCAGCAGTTCGAGCTCAACCTCGCATTCAACGCCGGAATATACAAGATGTTTACATTACTCGAACCGGGAACCCGATTATAAAAGTCCAAGGTGGACGGTATGGACCAATTGCCCTGTTCTGCGAGCGGATAGCGTGCTAACGAACCGGTCAATCACAGCTCGTCTCTCGGAGGTATTTCACCAACAGTTTCTCTCGCACTGATTCCTTTTGCTCAATGGCTTTATAGGACATACCGCTACGGTTTTTGGTGCTACGGGATTCTTGGGTCGCTATATCGTGAACAGACTCGGTATGCATATCCGCTGTTTTGGACGGCTTGTAAAGCGGATGGGCTTGTTAACGGACAATGTGCTGCAGCTCGCCAAGGATGCAATGTGGTCGTCCCTTACCGAGAGGAGATGGCTAAGCGTCACTTGAAGGTTACCGGTGATTTGGGAAGAGTTACTTTCATTGTGAGATTCGTCCGGATATCAATAGTTTACGTAGAGGCACCAACTGACCCGCGTTCTATAGGAGTACGACCTTCGGAATACGCAATCGATTGAGGAGAGTGTGCGCCATTCGGACGTTGTCTACAATCTCGTCGGCCGAAAATATCCTACAAAGTATGTGACTTTGTTGGTCAAATCGTTGGATGATTACTGAGCATCTCTGCAGGAACTTCTCGTATGAGGATGTCCACATCGACGGGTTGGAGAGAATCGCGGAAGCTACCGCTAAATATGACGTTGACCGCTTCATCCATGTCTCTTCCTACAATGCGGACCCGAACTCGCCATCTGAATTCTTCCGAACCAAAGTACGTCTCTAGCAAGCCATTGGCAGTGCATTTCACTAACTCTCCTTAGGCTCGGGGTGAGGAGCTCGCTAGGTCCATATTCCCGGAAACCACTATTGTTCGACCGGCGCCGATGTTTGGATTCGAGGATAACTTGCTTCACAAGCTGGCTGGCATAACCAACTTGTTTACCTCAAACAATATGAAAGAGAGATATTGGCCAGTCCACGTAGGTCATTTCGTGCCGATATACTATGGTCATGGCTAATTATTTCCCTTTCCAGGCTATTGATGTTGGCCATGCTCTTGAGAAGATGCTCTTCACCGATTCCTCAGTGGCCCAGACATACGAGTTGTACGGACCAAAGAACTACTCGACAGCTGAGATTTCTGAAATGGTCGATCGTGAAATCGTCAAGAAGCGCAGACATCTCAATGTTCCCAAGCGAATTATGAAGCCAGCTGCCTACTGGGCTAACAGACTCCTCTGGTGGCCAACAATCTCTGCGGATGAGGTCGAGATGGAATTCCTCGACCAGGTCATTGACCCATCTGCCAAAACCTTCAAAGATCTTGACATTGAGCCCGCCGAAATCAGCCACCTCACTTACCACTACTTGGTACGTGAATTCCAGCACAATCTGTGTATTTTATTTTGAAAGGAGATTATACTTACTCTTTTCTTACAGCAAGGTTACCGAAGCTCGATGTACTATGACCTCCCACCAGCCACGGAGCGCGAGAGAAGGGAAGAAAAGAAATACCTGCACGTCCTCGACGATCAGTAGCCAATTGCCATTTCCTAAAATATGTATATATTCGTACTTTACTAGAGACAAACAATTTCAATTTCCTTTTGTACTGTTTAAATTGATGCTCGTTCTAGATGCTAGTTGTTGGTATATGTGTTATCGCGGCCAAGCTTCGAAGTAAAGACACAGAGCTATAATACAACTCCGACATTAATTCGCTGCCATTAAGTTATTTTGATCTTCGCCAATATGAAATATGCAATACGCAGTATGCAATCTGCTAAAAAGTACAGTATCTTATTGCAATTGATCTACGTCGTGGGGCCCAGGGAGACGGGGTTTGTTTGCATCTCCCCCAATGACGCATTTACTTACCCGTCTGATAATCAGCAGTAATTGATATCAAATTTCCCCCTCATACTCCGTACTCCGTCCCGCAAACAGCCCATGAACATCCCAACGGGTCCAATTCCTCTTTGTATATATCTCATCTTCCTTTAACCTATTTCATATTTTCACAACAATCGTCACTATCACAAATGACAGCCCCGAAAACCCCCGTCTTCCTCCTAAAGACCAAATCAACCCCTCACGACGGCTACGAAGAATACTTCTCCGCATCAGGCCACTACGAACCCTCCTTCGTCCCCGTCCTCGAACACAGATTCCGCGACGCAAGTCTGCGGCGGGTCCGCGATTTGTTTGTCTCCGGCGAGATTGGCGAGCAGTATGGCGGGTTGATATTTACGAGCCAGCGGGCGGTGGAGGGGTTTTCGAGGATTATCAGGGAGGAGGTGGGGGGTATGTTTATCACTTTATTTTTCCTCTTCTTTCTTTTCCTTCTTTCAAACCTCTTTGCAATCAATTGTTTTTATTTGTGTTGCCATTTTATCTATTGGCGCATTGTGATAATGCATATACGCCCGGCCTGCGGCATTGGGAGGCAGAAAACAAATGCACCGTGAAAAAGCAAAGCAAATATATATATATCCAGCATAACTAAACAAACACGTTCTTGCTAACAAATTCATGACCAAAAAATCCCACAGAAACCGCATCTACAAAAGCCTCAACCTCCCTACACCTCTACACCGTCGGCCCAGCCACCTACCGCTCCCTAAACACATTGTGCGAGTCGCATCTGCCGCATTCGCAGATTATCGGTCACGATGCGGGCACCGGCGAGAAGCTCGCGCATGTCATTCTCGACCATTATAATGCGAACCACCACCGCCGCCGCCACAGGTTACGTGCGGGTACAGGAACGATAAATGATCACAATGGTGCCAGGGAGGTGCAGAATGGGAATGCGGATGCGGATGCGGACGTGAAGAGTGATGATAAATTACCCCTCCTCTTCCTCATTGGCGAGCAGCACCGCGATATCATTCCCAAGACGCTGATGGCGGAGTCGCTGGCGCCGGAGAGGAGGATAGAGGTTGAGGAGCTGGTTGTGTATGAGACGGGGGTTATGGAGTCGTTTGAGGAGATGTTTGCGCGTGCGCTGCGGGATGCGAGGGAGAGGAGGAGGCGGGAGCGGGAGCGGGAAGAAAGTGAGGGGGATGGGGATGGGGATGAACGGGCTATGTGGGTTGTTGTTTTCTCGCCTACTGGGTGTGAGGCTATGCTTCGGACGCTTGGGGTGATTCCGCGCAATGGAGGGAATGCAAATGGGTTAGCAGTGGCTAATGGGGATGGAGATGAAGAAGGGAAAAAGAGGATGACTGCGGAGGCGCTACGCGATTGCTATATTGCTACCATCGGTCCGACGACGAGGGACCATTTGCGTGAGAAGTTTGGGGTGGAGCCGGATGTCTGTGCGGATATACCTAGTCCCCAGGGGATCGGGGAGGGGATCAAGAGGTTTCTAGCGGAGAGAAATGGATGTTAACGTAACGCAGGTGACCGATGGGTTCCCTGCACGGGTGGTTGAAATTTTTGGTATATTAACTTTTTGGGCATGGTTTTTATAGAATTTGGTATATAGAAGTAAGTATAACGACGTATGCGGCCTGTATATAAAATTCCTCACAAAATCACGAAACAGCTACGCTCTCTCTCATCCCATCATTTTATTCCGTCTCCTAGTCCTAAACATTGCTTTCTCCCTTTCAGCCTTAATACTCCTCTAGACCAAACCGGGTCCTCAAAACGGCAGTGAGATGTTTGGATTGATTCTCGATGTCGTGACAGGAGGAGGATTATTGTATGGTGTTTAGTTTGTGGGGAAATTCGCTGTGTATGTCTTCGATTAGGATATGGGGAAGAGGTGGGTAAGGGACTTAGTATCTAGTGTTGGCTTTGGGCTACAGCTCGAGCAAAGTGTTTGTTCTTGTGTCTCAACGTGCTCCTCACCTCATGCGAAGAACGGATTTTGGGGATTGTGGAAACATGGGGAGTAGTAATCGGACTTGCTTGCTGTATTTAATCCACTTTATGGCCGTTCCTGTTTACATCAGAGAATAGGGCTCTTTACGGGAGCAGAGAAAGCGGAGGCAAGATGCGGGGGGGTAGGATGAAATCGGAAAGCCATCAGTACGTATTAGGAAAAAGCGTGAGAGTCGAGTGTAAGTAAAGTACTGTACGCTCCTGCGACCTCAACTACTTTTGGTCCACGTGTATACTAGACTGCGGTAGCGACGGTTCAGAAGGAGAAAGGAAGGGGGCAGTAAGAAAAGACAATTGTAAAATTAAATCAATCAATTAATCAACCAATCAAAAATCAATTAGCTGTACAACAACCAGCACGATAACCATGTTATAACAATCATTTGGTCCCCAATTAAACCCTCTGGACCAGAAGATCAATTTAATCTGAAAGTCTGTACTGTTTGTTGTGCCTGCCTACTCGAAACGCCAATATTGCTAGGATATACTGAAAGAGGAGAAAAAGAGAAGCGGGAGGCAATGTTTTGATCTGTTTTCGTCACCCCATGCAGAAGTGAGGATTGTGTTTTCGAAATTCCTATCGCATGATCTCTTCGAAAATAAGGACTACAACGAGAAGATGTTAGTTAGGTTGAGTATAAATAATAACGGCCATTAAGGGATAATGAAGAGAAAAATCAAGAAACTGAGGATGGGAGCTACCTTTCAATTGCTCCTTGCTCAGGGAGTCCTTGTTCTTGTCGAAATCGAAAAATTCCTCTGGGATCGGTTCAGCCGTTGGTTCGTCCTCTGGGTCATGATATGGTTCTAGGTAGGGGTGGCGTAAAGCATCTTCCACGCTGATACGCTTTACTGGATTGAATGCGAGGAGCTTTTCGAGAAGGTCCAAAGCCAAATCTGAAGTCTTTGGGAAAAGAGCCTTCAGGGGTATCTTCTTCTTGAAGGGTAGGGATCTGATATATTCACGCGCCCGACGCGATTTGATGCCGTAATAGTCTTCCATGGTAGGTGTTCCGAGAACGTCGAGAATGAGGGTAAGTTGGTGGTGATCTGGTTCAATCAGCCAAGTCAGCTACTATCCATAATTGTAGTTAAAGTCCTAACACATGTGGACGGGGGGAAGCTTACAATCTTTTCCAGGAAACAATGGCTTGCCGCTCAACATCTCAGCCAATATACAACCCACACTCCACACATCAATAGCCTTGGTGTATTCCTTGAAAGTCAACATGATTTCGGGAGCACGGTACCACCGAGTGGCGACATATTCTGTCATAAACCCGGAATTGTCATCCGTAGAAGCGGCGGAACGGGCTAGACCGAAGTCACAGACTTTTAGGTCGCAATTTGCATTAAGAAGCAAGTTGGATGGCTTCAAATCACGGTGAAGGACATTGGCAGAGTGCATAGCCTTTAGAGCTCGTAGGGTCTGATAGATGAAATACTGGCAATGGTCATCGGAGAGATCTTGGGTACGAATCACACGGTGCATGTCTGTTTCCATGAGTTCCTGTGATATATTAGCTATGTACGTAAAATAATATCGCTAGAATACATACCTGAATGAGGTAAACTTCAGTGAAGCTCTCATAGTTGCGTGGTTTCTGGATGTCGAGGATGGAAATGATGTTTTCATGGTTGAAGTATCTGAGGAGCTTCATCTCACGCAGAGTGCGGAGGCAGAACATAGAGTGATCGAACGGGGTGATCTTCTTTATTGCGACCTTCTGGCCAGAAGGCTTATGGAGAGCGGAGCTGGTACCTGTCAGGTCTACACCCTCATAGAGGCGAAGGATGTACTATACTGACCAGACAACGCCATATGCGCCCTCCCCAATCACATCTTGGATATCGTATTGATCGGAAACATTGAACGATATCTTCCGTGACCCAGAACTAGGTGGTTGCACCATGATTTCGTAGCTTGAGGGCTAGATGTAGCTAGTTAGCAGGGGATTGCGGCCAAAGGGGAACTTGACATGCAAGTTGCAAATTCGAATTCGCATCAATCAAAGGCGGCAAAAGGACGAGATCTGGGAGAGGATTGAATTAAGGAAGGTGGCCGCAATAGATCACGGAGTAAACAATGACAACAAAGCTTCATGGGGGGTGGAGAAACTGCAAGGCATGAAACCGATGATAAGGAAAAACAAGCACAACCAGTGGAGGCGTCGAACAATCAGAAGTTGACCCAAATATAGTTCTCAAACGCGTCGCAAATCTTTGGACGTATTGCTTTAACCATTGCGGGGTCCGAAATGGACCCCGTGGTTGAAGCATATTGCGAAATGGTCGTGTGCAGGGCGATTGAGGGCAAATTGAAAGAACAAAAGAAATGATAAAAGCAAAGCAAAAACTCAAAGGAGCATAGCTGAAAGAAGTTTGGTGCAAACAATGAAGTGCTTCAGACATGACAGCACAGAGGGTAAACATATAGCGAGGAGAATGACATATCCAACGATGGGAAATCTGCCAGCTTACATTTGTTCACACAGGTGCCAACACAACAATGCCAGCCCCCTGTTTCTCTTGCAAGAAGGGATTATAGCCTCTTGCCTGTAGATTCAATATAGACAGAATTAACACTGGACCCAGTGTTATAGTGATTTGTGTCTTTGTTCCGCTGTGAATGGATGTCCCTATGTAGGATAAAGGATAAAAGGACGGAGAAATCGCTCGGATCAAGCAGGTAGGTATGTATATCTGCGATGTCGAGGAAGTGATGGATTCTTCGCTATTGATATGTAATTCCGATCGAAAGATAGAAGCGGGATATGGCTGGATATTGGTATGCCGTGAGGAGAGAAGGAGGAAATGAAAGGAAGTCGGTCAGCGAGGGGGAAAGAGAGATAGAGGATGGACGGCCAAGACGAGGGATTTCCGAGTGAATGCGCGACCCTGGAGAACTATCGCATTGTCAGTATATTATTCCTTTCTTGTGCTCCTGGCATGAGGTGAATGAATGGCAGCGATTCACCTTGACAGGACGATGACGGGGTGGCTGGTGACAGCTGTGAAAGCGGACTACTGAGGGGGGAATGTCATACCTGAGAGAGATGCCCCCGGGCTGAATTGATATTGCACGAAGGAATACCGGATCTGGCAGCCTTGGAGGGGGGGGAAATAAGACCCAACTAGCGCTGGGTAGTTAGGTGTGATAGTTCAATAATAAGGCGGAGATGACGATGATGCGGTCTTGCAGGGTCATATATATACTAGTATATATATATATATAGATCGGAGGGGTAGTTCGTTAGTTGGGAGTTAGTCCGCGCGACGCAGTCTTATTCTGATGAAGTAGTATCGACACGATAGCAGCAGCAGCAGCAGCAGTGGTATAATAAGTGAAAGGAAGTCTTCCCTCCAGCAAACCAAGTCCAGATCAAAGCCACGTACAAAGCTGAAGCAGAGACAGCGAGGGAAGTGAAGTGGAGATGTTTCGGAGGAGAAGAATGAATGAATGAATAATAATAATGAAGGGCGGTGGACAAGGCTCTTTTAAGAAGGAGTGGGCGGTTAAGAAGTGGTGGGGCAGCCTTCATCAACCACCACCATCACCATCCATCATCACCATCTCACACCAGCCCCAATCCAGATGAGATGCCGCAGCACAGCACTCAGAACACTGGGTAGATATTGGCCATGCTGCTTCACACCCGTTAGCCTGCTTTTTCCCATCCCCATCCCCCTCCTCTTCCTTGTAGCTGCTTGCTTCTCAAGTCACTTTGCTAACCAGAGAGCTGCAGAACTGCAGAACAAGGGCGTCCGTTCTTCCTCACCATTCGACCCGTGGGTCACCCAGCGGGCTAGGCGGGTTTCGGGGGGCTGATGCCGACGGGTTGGCCCAATCGCTGGCCCGAGAGTCCGCTGGGGTGTCGAAGTCTATCACGGCCTGTGGGTGTGGAGGGGTACGGCTCATGCAACACTATTGGACGTGCTATGTTGAAGCCTGCAATTCTGTGCATATGGAAATGGATTGGAGGAGTTGACAATTTGCTTGCTATGATGGTTTTCGAACTACTCCGTACTGGTCTCTGCTAATGGCGATATTCTATCAAGAATCAACAAAAACATTTCCTCGGGCATCTATAACTATACCAACGTAGCTAGCGAAGTGACACAGCACAGACTGTTCTCATTTCTGATCAACCAATTCGTGTGTATGAGCAACTTGCCTTCTGTGACTCCCTTCTGCAGCAGGGTTCAAGGAAGAAGGGATTTGAAAAGAACCTACTGTCCTGGGATGAAGCAATCGTTCATTTCAACTGAGTGGTCTCCTAGATCAACCAGCATGACAGCAGTCTTCTTCGATTTGCCTATATTAGACATCTAGAGGTATCTACCTCCTTCCGTTTAAATGAATCCGCCTACACAAAAAGCCTATATCATCTATTCATATTGAACAGTTCCTAGATTTGAAAGACACGCGACCAGCCTATCTAGATTTTCAAACTCAGCACGCAACCCGGCCAACGTCTCACCTTTTCTACCCCTACCCTTGGCAACCGAAGAAGGGGTAGGCAGGCAGGAGCAGCCAGATAGAACGCCTTCAAAACCCGGGACGTGCGTTTCAAACCTCTCCCCAGGCTACCCGCTCAGGATTCCGGCGGCTACAACCAACCCCTGGCAGCTCCATCCAAGTAAACTACTATTTCAGGGGGAGAAAGATGAAAGCTAAACCCCATCTAGCTGTCAAAAAGCTTTTCCCATATTCTCATTTTACGTCAAATCATGGCCAATGGGCCCCAGAACCAAAAGTAGACATGAAACCGCAGCCCCCAAACTACCTCCGTTGATCTTCCTCCTCAAACAACTTAACTTCAGGAACGCGGGTTATATTATCCATAATAGCGTCAATTCTCCACGTGCAAGGACTCCCGCATGTACACTAGTCTTCTAAGATTTATGGATGACCTATTCAAATTTCAAACCCCATAGCGAGGCGGAGTCTTCGGGGAAAGTGAATGAAATAGCAGTGAAGACGATTTCAACCCTCTAAGCGCGTTCAACAGGGGAGGCAAAAGTCTGAAACACACATCTCCCTCAGGCTCACCTTCACACGATTCGAAAACAACCGACAGAGCTTTATCAGTAGCTTTCATATTTTATTGTTTGGCTGCTGCAACTAGGTGAGCTGAGTATAAAGTTGAACTGTAGAAATGACTCCTCATTCAAGTCAGATTAACAGTGAAATCAATAGAGTCTAATAAAAGTCAAAACGGTCGCAGTTCCACTCACCAATTGCACGGTCTTGTGGTCTAGTGGTATGATTCTCGCTTCGGGTTTGCCCGATTAAGTGCACTTAATCTGATCTGCGAGAGGCCCCGCGTTCGAGTCGCGGCAAGACCCAGTATTCTTTTTTGGATTTTTTTTCTTTTTATATTATACGAGCGCAGTTATCATGTAGCTTCCACTCCCTCGCTTTTATTTATATATTTGTTCATTCACTTATCTATTAATTAAACTATTTTGATCATTGAGAAGAGAATTTCTAATGACATCTGTGTTTTTGATTTACATGAAGGCTTTACCCCCACATAGAGAAAGAAATATATATAGTTTGCCCGAGTATCACTTAACCCCATGTCCTTTCCCACTTAACCGGGTATCAAATCAAGAACAGCCGAAAGCTGCTCATTTCCCGATTTACACAGTGCTCGGGAGTCACATAAACTGACCAAGAAAAGTATACCTACTACGAAGGTCATGACGACATCCAAGGGAAGCAAGAGAGACATGAAGAAAAGAAAAGATGTATTGATTCTTATTTCAAACCATTACGCAACAACAAGTATGACTTCAATTAAATTTAAACCTGGAGGGAAAATTTCGGATTCGATACACGGGAAGGGAGTTGTAATTTCCTCTAGAAGGATTTGTCACGGACTACCACTGGCTTTCTCTACTGGATAATCTGCGAATTCCGAGATATCACCCGTTAGCTAAGCAAGAAAGAAACTACTGGGAAAAGGAATATCGAATTTACGAAAATAACGAGAAAAGAAAAAGAGTCAACAGAAAAAACAAAGGAGAAAAAAGGTATGTGCTAATCGAAAACATCCCGAATTGGACGGATAAGACCCAAGAAAAAAGCACTCAAGGTCATACCTTCTCCCGCAACGATCCCATCCATTGCGGCAAACTGACGCCCTGGTCAGCCCGGTCCTCAACCAACATGGTCTGTGCCCACAGTCGCAATCCAGGCTCTCCATCCTCCTTCACAACGTAAAGCTGCGGAACAACGATGCTGCCAACGCCGCGAGACTGCTTATCACGGCTCTTTTGAACAACAGCGCGCACCCGCTCGTTGAAATCGTTCTCCAGCTCTGGCAAGAACTGTTTGCCAATCTTCAACTGCATCCTATCGGGGACTCCAAAAACGTCCAGGAGGAGCTGGGGGACGGCATCCCGGCCAACCCAGAGGAATTGTGTCTGGCCATCGTCGATAAGGTAGAGGCCGTACGGCACGAGGCGTTCGGACGATAGGCTGCATGGAGGAGGCATGAGAATCTCTCCGGTCTTCTCGTCGGGCACGCCAGCGTCGTCTGGCATATCGTGGAGCGAGTATAGTTTTGGATAGATGTACTGGATAAGAAGAGGGAGGGGTAGAGTTGAAAGAAGGCAAAGAGCAGCCGACCGCATATCTGTCGGAATTTGAGCGGATTTTCGGAGGCCGAGCTATTGGCATTTGCGTTAGATTTTATAACTCATTGCTTCAAGAGGGGACAACGCGTGTTTCTTACATTTTTTATCAAGGCGAGGAATAGAATAGGCAATGCCCGTAGGTTAGCAGGGAATTGCAAACCACCACCACCAACGCTTCCGCCCGCCAACTCCTTTCTGTATGTCGACAACAGCTCTACAATCTTGGCTTGTAGTGCTTCCCGGGCCTGCTCCAGACCACTGCCTAGTGTACGTTCAACCGCCTTGTGGCTGAAGTAGGTAGTGATTGCTGACTGGTCTGCGGAGGCGTAGACATCCGCGAGTGACTGCGTCGTTGGCAGGGCCAAGGTGATAACTCTAATTCTCCGCTCTCCATTGCAGGTTGTATGAAGGACAGCGGTTTGCAAGCATACAAGTGGTTTTGTGACAGTCTCATCAATAGCCACTTCTACAACATATGCTTGATCACGGGGGAAAGCAGGGAAAGCGCAGAGATCCGAACTTCTGTTGAAGAAGTTACCGTAGAATGTGCTCATCCTCAAACCAGTCGTGGCACGAACACGCAAAACAGCTTCAAGGCCAATTTCTGCAGAGAGGTAGTCCGAGAACTCACTAGCAAACTTGATTGCATCCTCGCTTCGGGCAGCATTCCAACCGGGGTAAAAGTATGTTTGACCACCAGTATATCTGGGGAGATTGCTAAGGGATGCAACGTCTTGGTACTGGGAAGAGAACAGGAACATATCCACAGAAATCTGCTGTTTAGAACACTCAACGGCAAAGCTCTTGTAGAAGCTGTTACCGGTTTGAAGCAAGGTGTTCTCTTTGCTGGTTCCAAGGACTTTCTTATCCTCTCTCATCTCGAGACTTCCGAATCCCACGTTCGGGAGTGACGCTGTCAATACTGCCATCTTTCCACCAACGGGCCCAATGAGCTTGTGGCCAGCTCGGAGGGCCGAACCCATGCACGATCCGTTGTTTTGGGTATTTTGGAACATCTCTTGCAGTTTGTCTAGGAACACTTCAATGTTTTCGCGACACTCTGTAAGCGTAACTAGCAAATCTCCAGGGATTGGAAGGAATGGTTCGTCCAAATCGCTGACGACCAGCATATTGGGTTCTGAACTGTCTGAACCATCTCTTGGTATCGTAAAGTAATGAAGACTAGAGTCCACAGCAATAAAACCAAGCCTGGTGCGACGATCTGCGTTTGGTATCCTGTCCAGGCTTTCACGGATGCAACGCGCGCTGGTGGCTAAAAGTCCGCTGGTGACAGACGCGTAACTGACATCAATCAAAAACAAGTAGACAAGTGGCTGTGGGGGCCGGACCATATATTCTTGGGGAGCCACAAATTCCACAACAGAGTGATTAAGGTCGGGGCGCTGCCATCTATCGAGCGCCTTCTGCGAAGCTGCGTCCCAGTCAAATGCCTGAGGAACATCGTTGGTGAGGTTACACATATTGCAGCGCCAGCGATGACCATGGTCAAGAAACGTTACAAACGGGTTGATGTAGGATCGGCATCGTCGGCATCGAGAAATTACTTGATCGGATACAATGGGGACGGAATCTTCAGCGTCGTGGAGGGAAGCGTAGGGCTGAATGACCAAGGCGAATGGAAGGCGAGACTTCTTTAGAAGAGAGTGCGTAGTCGGCACAGCATTCAAAGTAGATCGCACATATTTCGGAGGGCAATTCGCAGTTGGGGAAGGGGTGACGCTGGCCTGGTATACGTTAGCCACAAACCTGGGTGATACACATAGCACGTCCACTCACATTGGGAGGTAAGATAATCGGCGGGGGAGGGTAGTCTAGCTCCGCGACATTGAACGGCTGCGTAAGAAGATCTGTAGGATATAGCTGATTGAGTGGAACGCTTCTTTGGGCCTGCACTGGCTGCATTGCCGGCTGGCCACCCATGCTCATCTGTCCCATTTGCTGTGTCATTTGATCCATAGCGACTGGCTGGGAAGGATAGGCTTCGGTGGGTGGTTGATAACCTCCGACGCCCGCGGGTGCAACCATTTGAGGAGCCATCGGAACCGGCTCTGCCCCGTAAGTGCCTTGAGGATAAGCCTGCGGTGGTTGTGGTGCGGCATATCCGCCGTAAGCTCCACCACCTTGCAACTGCCCTCCGAGAGCAGCATTTTGACCAGCTCCAAACTCATACGCCTGGCCAGCGTATGCTCGTTTCTTCTTGCCACCATGTGTGGATGGTCCGGGCGCTGGCGCATTGCCCTGAACTGGAGATCCCGAAGCCGAATATGGGTCCTCAACGTAGGGTTGTTGCTGGCCGTATGGGTCTTGGGGATGGCCTCCGGGGGGAAACCCTCCCTGTGGTGCCGCCATTAGGAACGTAGGATGGTTATACTAGAGGACGTAGGAGGTCGCGACGACACCTGAATGGCCGTGGCCGGTAAAGGGGGTAATACGGTACGGGGAATCGAGGGCTAGGCTAGTGGATCACTGTGTATATGATCAATATCCAAGCTTATCGGGGACGAGTTACGGGGGACTCTGGGGTTCCTTACGCAGTTCACAATCGACCGGAAAATTGAACAAAGCACATTGACCCCTCGCAGTGATAGAACGGTATTGCGGGTGTTGGATAGGAGAATGCGGTCGACGTGGCCTCAGGAGAAGATGGCTCCGGATCCTGTGCGGTGCGGTGGGCGTGGGCGTGGGAGAGCAGAGATGTTGGTGGTGGTGGTGGTTGCTATGATGTACGGTGGCCTTTATCCACCGTGTTTGGCTGGTTTGGAGTCTTTGGACCTGGGCTCAATCCTCGGCCACTTCTAACCCACCAGCAACAAGCGAGCTTGGGGCAATTTAGCTGGACACACAATGGGCAGATTCACATCTACTCCTATATCAAGCACTTGAGTCTTGAATTGTGGTAAATAAATATTCTTCTACCTAGGTAATATTCCGTCAACCTCATGGACGCGGTAAACGAATTACATAAGCAAATCGCATACCACGTGACATGGATCTTGGCGTCCGGCTGGGGCTTTTACTAAATAGACATCCAATTCGGAGAAGACCCGTGCTCTCTTCTGCTCAACAACCTTGGGATTCGCCCTCCGCCTACCGTGACATTTGAACATGAAGTTCGGCCAGAGGTGATTACGGAGTGGGAGGATTTGCAACTCTCACCTAGTTTTACACTGACCAATCCTAAGAAAAATACTTTCCGTTATACGACCTATTCAAGTCGATATTATACGCAGGTTGTTTCTGAAAAGCATACGATACAATGTTTGCTCACATATTTCTATGCGGGTTAATTTATCACTGGGCTTATTCAACTATTGACCTAGCTGGTAGACTTTGTCGTGTCCCTATATCACCAGCCAGGCTCAGAAATGAAAGTATATAACGACGATGTCTTGACAGGCGACAATGGTTTCAAGAAGGTGCCATATCTGAATGCCCTCGAAACGCCATGCTCGATTCTTGACAAGTTAAACCGGTAGATAACCGATAGAAAGGGTGGGGGAAAGCTGTGATCTCTCTTGATGAGACGTGCCCTGACATACGATCTGAGTAAGAATCGAAATGAGCAAACCTGGCGAAAGTTTTCAACATGCCAATCTCAGAATTCGGTCACCGTTCGCAGACTCCCCGGTTACAGTTGCATTGTTCACATCTAATCTCATCTCCCAGAAAGCCCTTGCCCGACTGCCACCGCCGAGAAATGCATATTATTGCAGTTTTTGTTCTTGCTTAAGGTGCTCAGGCTTTTTTTACTGGAAATCCTATACTTAACGAGGATTCTGATGAAAGAATCAATTGACGATGGAAGCGGAAAGCACACTTCAAACTTTGATTCCGTGCGTACATGCCCGAGATTTATAATGATATTTCCATGGATAACGGAAGGCCATGCCTTCAAACAGCTACTTTGAAGCGGACTGTCACTCGCATTGGATACTCTTTACTGCAAGTAAAGCATTACATTGCAACCGCTGCCCTCAAAAGAGCAATGCCGGTCTACGACTAGTGAGCCGTTGCACTTGCATCTTAGGGTGCTATTACATCATCATTATTCGTCTGTTATACGCCCATTGCTTGGAAGCCTACTAATGTGGCAGAGCCCATTCGTTACCTCAATTCCATAGGGCATGGACATGCAACAAACCTTCGTTTTTTGATGATGACATCACGGCCAAAGCCATAAAAGCCAGCTTCTTCCCCCAGCTTTATCATAGAATCATCATTAAGAGAGGGGTTCACAGAGTATGTTCAGATCTCAATTCTTGATTAAATCTTTCGCGGTAAACACTGCCATCTGTTCCAACTCTTTACTTGGTAGCCGACGTATAGCGTCCGCCCTCAACATGCCCACCATTAGCGATTCGGTCAAGAAAGACCACAGGGAGTTGGAGGAGTTCCACAATCAGATACTCAATGCCGACAACGACATCTATAAAACTAGATTCCAAAACCAGTTTGTTTGGGAACTGGCTCGCCATTCTATGGCCGAAGAGCTGTTGCTCTATCCTGAATTTGAAAAGCATCTAGCGGATGGCAAGGAGAAAGCGGATAAGGATCGCAAAGAGCACCAAAAGGTATGAAGGCAAATAAAGCCAACCCATCCTTTCATCCCCCCAAAGAAAAAGCAACTGGTACTAATATGTTTGCCTGATTCATAAAAATAGGCCAAAGAGCAGCTTCAGGAATTCCAGTCCATGAAGCCAACTGATGCAAACTTCGAGCCAACAATCAACTCTCTCATGAGCCACCTCTCAGAGCACATCAAAGCGGAAGAAGCTGACGATCTACCTGCTCTTGAGAATGCACTCAGCAACGAGGACAGTGAAGCGCTTTCCAAGTCCTTTAAGCGCACCAAGATGTTTGTACCGACCCGCTCACACCCTGCAGCACCTGACAAGCCTCCATTTGAGACAGCGGTTGGACTCATGACGGCGCCGATTGATAAGATTGCGGACATGTTCCGCAGATTTCCCTGAATAAGCCCTGTTCTTTTCCAAAGGGGATACTCCGAAAATGATGTTTTTAAAGTATAATATCAGTTCAATGCTGTAGGGTCTTTCGGTTTCTAGTCTTTCAAGGTCTTTTGAAATAATAAATTTACTAATTTGGTAAATTTTTATGGGCTTTTCTGAGTAGTTTGGAAGTTGAGAGAGCTGTAGCTGTAGCTAACTTAATTGAAACTATCCCCGCAATTCTATAACAACTCTTCTGACTGGGAGACAAGTTCTAATCAGAACTGATTTGGTTCGCCTTAAGACGGGAAGCAACGCGAAGCGATAATATTTAATATCATCATCTAATATCCTCCCGTTGAAAAAAATAGGAAAAGAAAAGAAAAGAATAATCCAAGAAAACTTCATTGTCTTCTTCCCGTTTGTCATCTCAGCGTCTCAAGGAAAATACGGGGTAACAAATAATGTGGAGCAAAGCCCGCCGCTCCGCTTCACACGGCACAGCACTTCTCAAAATAAATCTTGTTATGAGATGATAGATCCCGCCAACATCCAATAATCTTGACCTACAGCAGCGTACGAACCAGCTGCATGGGCTGTGACTATTCATCTCTGGCTACTCTGGCATGGGCAAATGGTGGATGAGAACAGACCCCTGCCACCGCCGAACTGGGCTAAGGTAACCATGACGTCACGCATATCGAAGACGCCTCAGCGGAACCAGAAACCCTGGCTTCAGCACGTAAACATTCTGCCGAATACGTTATGGATGGGGGGAGAGATACAATCTCACGATAGTTGATAGAAAAACACAAGAGTCATATTGATGACATAGTGAAAAAGACCAGCAGCCTGGTTACTTACCCCGGACAAAATCTATGTGGATGTCAAATGTTGTGTATGTAGTTATGCCCTCGACGAAACATATCACCTACCGTGAGACCTCTCCCGTCAATCCAACTTCGGACAACTTCTCCATAATTCAAACCATCCGGGCCCCTTGGTCGGGCAATACATAGCGAAAGATGGAAGTGGATGATCAGTCTCCTCTTCTGACATGATGAACAAGATACGTCAACGGTCAAAAGGCGTACCCACACCCATTGCGACTGTTTCTTCCCCCTTTTTCCCATTGCGTTTTCTTGATTCAATTGACTCGGGGCATTTGGGCTGGGATTGCGTACTTCCCCCTCATCAGGTACATCGTGAGATGGCTATCATATTTAAGAGAGATATCCCTTCTCTCTTTCAAGCAGTTCCCCAAACGTAGCGTACAGTAACCGAACCCAAACCCATTATCATTGATTATAGCTTTACATTCCCCCCTTAGCAAACAGCAGACCCAATGAATCAAAAAACCAACCCCGTCAAGCCTTCAGAGCAAGGATCCCTAAACGACTCACCCGCCGAAACTAAAATGTCCACCACCGTCCTCCCGGAACGCCAATTCAGCCTCAGGGGCAAAGTATACGTCGTCACCGGCGGCGGCAGAGGCCTAGGACTAGTCATGGCAGAATCAATGACCGAAGCCGGCGGAGAAGGTTAGAGATAATAATAAACTCAAATCCCCTTGAGGAAAAAGAAAGGAAGAACAGAGCTAACAGAAGACACAATAGTCCACTGCCTCGACCGCCTCCGCGAACCCGACCCGGAATTCCTCGCAACCCAAGACCTCGCCAACCGCGAACACGTCGGCTCCCTGCACTACCACCACCTAGACGTCCGCGACTCGGAATACCTGCAAGAAACAATCTCAAAAATTGCCAAGCGAAACAACCGGCTAGACGGCCTCGTTGCCGCCGCGGGTGTCCTCCAACATACCGACGCAATCGACTACACCGCCGAAGA
Source organism: Helicocarpus griseus UAMH5409 (assembly GCA_002573585.1). Taxonomy (NCBI): domain Eukaryota; kingdom Fungi; phylum Ascomycota; class Eurotiomycetes; order Onygenales; family Ajellomycetaceae; genus Helicocarpus; species Helicocarpus griseus. The sequence continues at coordinate 13,334 of PDNB01000087.1, read as the reverse complement.
CGTCACCAAGACCATGGACATCAACTACACGGGCCTCTTTATGACGGCGCAAGCAGTTGCCAAGCAAATGATGGAGTATGACTGTGGCGGCTCGATTGTGCTGGTGGCAAGCATGAGTGGCCTGATTGCCAACAAGGGGATGAATGCCCCCGTGTATAACTCGTCCAAGGCGGCTGTTATTCAGCTGGGCAGAAATTTGGCGATGGAGTGGGGGAAGAAGGGGATTCGGGTAAATTCGCTGTGTCCGGGGCATATCCTGACGCCCATGGTGGAGCAGACGTTCAAGGAGATTGATGGACTGCGGCATACGTGGGAGTCGGAGAATATGCTGGGTCGGTTGGCGACGCCGGAAGAGTTTACGGGGGCGACGATCTTTTTGTTGAGTGAGGCGAGTAGGTTTATGACGGGGAGTTCTTTGGTTATTGACGGAGGTCATACGGCTTGGTAGGGAGGTTATTCTCCCTTCCTTCTCTTTTTGTTAGTTGTCATTTTCTGTCATGCGCGTCAAGTTTTTCTTTTGTTAGCTCGAATTGGTGTATGGTGTGTGTTCGCCTTCTCCTAAGATGTAATAATGCATAATGATCGATATGTCGCTTGTCTAGAATGGATATGCCAAATTTCCCAATAGAAGAGACAATAAATGAAACTTCAATATAACAAAGAACATATTGGTATCGATTCCAAAAAGGTCCATATAACAAAAATAATACCGTAATAGTATATGCTCCCAAAACGCCTTGCTGTATGGCGAGAACGATAAACGATGATGCAAATGCAACTGTAGAGGAATGCAATGCAATGCAAGATGATCATTCAAAACAAAAGTAAGGGAAGAAAATAGAAATGGGGCATATGGGGCTCCCAAAAAAATCCGACAGAAGAGAAAAACAGAAAAGAAGAAAAAAAGGGGTACAATCCCTCCTGGACAAACAAGCCCCCTCCTCTATATCATGGTATTCCACCCATATCATATCGCTTGTCTCATATTTTCAACAGTCTTCATCCCAACCCCTTTCATTCTCCCCAGCTCCGCCAAACTTTGTATCTGCACCTGCGCACCAGCGGCAGCATTATTCTCATCGGTATTCCATGTATCTATCTCACAAAGACAGTCAACAATAGCCTCGGCTTTTTTGATACCTACTCCACGAAGCAGCTTTATCTGACTGATGTTCCTTGTATTCACAATGGAGAGGATATGAGCGGTGCGCGGTGTGTGTTGTGGGGCTGGTTCATCGTTGATACTCGTATTTGTCTCCTTTTTGGATGTACTAAAAGATGAAGGTCTGGGAAGTGTATGATAAGATGGTTTTCGAGACTTGCTGGTGTTAGGTGCCGCGGGTCTTTTTGATTGCTGGGTATGAGGATGGGGCGCCGCGATGTCATCATCGCTAAACTGCTCATTCGCATCAGATGGCTGGTACTCCTCGTCCTCATCAACATAATATTCAGAGTTGAAACTGTCGTCTTTGGCATATCGCTTTCGTTTTCTTGGGCGCTTTGCTTCAGGTTTCGCTTCCGTGTCCTCTAGCGGTAAAGTTTCCTTTACCATCGGAGACGGCGATGGCAGTGGTTGCACTTGACTCCTAGGTTTCAGCTTCTCTTTCAAAGCCTTTATTTTACCCTCAAGTTTTTCATTGCTTGGGAAAAATGGCTGGGCCAATTGGTACATTCTCAGTGCTGATGCGTCCTCTCCCCGCGACTGGTGCTGTTTGCCCATTAGGAGATAGGATAACCCTTCAGCCCTTGCATCTTCTTTCCCTTCGATCCTTTGCTCGAGAAGCTCAAGTCGACGCTGCACCTGTTCATTTAGCTCATTGTTACTGGAATGGACGTCACGTTGTTGCTTCCCAGCTTCGCTCAAGGCTCGTGCTGCTAAAACTTCTTCCACCTTCCTTTGAACCATTTCTTCAATCTTCGCAGCTGACATACCATCCAGGTTTTGCGAGCTAACATCTGCAGATTTGGAAATCTTCGATGGACGAGAGGGGGCAACAACATTCGCATTAGATCTGCGTTTCAAGGGCGATTGTTTGGAGGCTCGAACCGCTTGATTTGTGTTGGTGGCTTCGCTTGCGGTTTGTCAGAGTACACCGAGAAGGCCTTGACTGGTTTGCTCTCCGCAGGCTTCGAGTCCGTTGCAGATGGAAGTACTATATTTGCATTGATAGAAGCAGCAAGTGGCCTTAACGGCTGGCGTTGCATTCCTGGCCCTGTTGTACCAACACCCCGAAGAGCTGGTCGAGGAGGTCCCTTGAATATGGGATCATTCTCCACTTCCCGAATTTCGATCTTCTTAGTGCGATTTGCAAAGTTGAGCGAACTCAATGTGTCAAGGTGATAAGAGCGGATCGGCGCGAGATTCAAGATCATAATGGTAAGTCCGTTATTCTGGCCCAATGACAATATCCTCGTCATTTTCGACTCGCGGTATGGGATTCGGAATTGTTTCTTGCTGATCGCTTCGACGCACTGAGCAAGGACGAACAAGCTCTTGTTTATACTCGCTGACTCCACCATGCGCTCCTTGCCATTATCCGTTCGACGATTGTCCTCAGACCCAGCAAGGTCAATGCAAGAGGCGAGACTTGTACGGGTCTGGCTGTCTGTTGTGATCATCAGTTTGACGCAGAGTATAGCATGGGATCTCGAAGAGTGAGCGTTTAGCTGTCACAATAACCTGTTAGTGTCGATTGAACCTATCGATCTCGGGTTGATATATCTCCCACCTTCGTTGCTGAAGTCGACCTGTTCACATTTGCTTGGTCATATAGCATCTCGAACTCCTTCAGGCTCGTGCATGGCCGCTCAGTCAATCCCACAACCACGGTCTTCCCACCCGCATCCCGCAACGGCAAACCGGCAGGTGTTCTCTTTTCCGGCGGCTCGAAGAGGTCAAACACCTTATCATTGTATATCTCGTAGTAGCTCATGACCACATCCACCTGACTGCTACCTTGACTATCTTTCTCGATCTTGCGACTGCGTCTGTAGATACCGCTCAAGAGGCGCGGGATTACACCTCTATCATTAAGGCTCTTTCCTCCCCGCATCGTATGTGTTTTACCCGTGCCAGTGACTCCATACGCAAATATAGTCACGTCAAACCCGTTGAAAAGATGCTTTATGGTAGGGGCAACTAAAAAGCAACCACTGTCAGCTTCTCCAGCCGTTAAAACTACGGCCATAGTAAAATAAAATAGCCATATAATGGACAGAGAAGCTCACCCTCCCCGTCAAAGATCTCCTGCTGCGATACCTCCGCCCCATAGACCCCATTGAATTGAAAAGTGTATTCTTCCCCCTCATTCTTCGGATTCGGAATGCGCACGAGGTTATCCCGGTCCCCCATAACCGCTACTCCGCCGTTCTTTTGCTTTTTGCCCTTCAATGCTGTTGCAGCCGTCGTTTTCGTCGGCTTTGCATCGCTTTTCGCAGGAAGTAGGGCCTGTTGTGACGAGGGGACGGATATGGCGGTTGTTCCCGAGCGGACGATGATGTCGCTTTCTCGCTCTGATTTTAGGAGCGGACGGATCCGCGCGATGACGCGGACGCTCATTGCTGTCAAATATGGAAATGTAGGCTCGAAGGAAGGAAGGTATATAAAGTAATGGCGTATCTCGATATATTGTAGCCGCGTTGGGGTATCTTTATTCGTCCGCTTGGCTCTCGGATAATGGCACGATTGAAGGCGGAGAAGGAAGAGTGTGTCGGGAGGATAATGTAGAAAAAGGGTATGATAAAAAATTAAAAAAAAAAATAAAAATAAAAATAAAAAAAGAAGCAAATCGAACGCGTATGTCTACTCAATCTCGATGTGGCCTTGTTCGCTTTGGAGGGATTCCGCCAGATGATGCTGTGGACGCGCTTGAAGGAGAAGGGAGAGAAAGAAAAGCAAACAAGCAGAAACCAACGACTAACCAAAAGAAGCCACCACAAGGAACACAAGCGCAATATCAACCCAAAGAAACAAAAAAGAAAAGGGAAAAATTCTACTTACCTTTGCGACTTTTTGCGACTTGTGTCTCGATGCAGCTTATATCTTCAAGGTCCAAAAAGAACATTTGTGGGGAGGAGTTGGCTGGAGTGAGATGGGGCGAGGAATGGGCGTTGTCGGGGCAACCACAGCGGAGGATGGAGCATAGGGGGTTCAGGGGGTTAGGGGTTCGACGGGGATCGCATCCACGTAGGACAAGATAATCAACTCTTTTCTGAAACAGCTGATAGTTATGTTCAAAGGCATGATTTCTGAGATACCGGATTCATTGGATTGATCCGTCCATTAGACGGTTTTTGCGCGAACCTTACCGGTTAATACTGAATTAGTAGGTGGAATAGGTATTTCATTAACCATTACTTTTTCTATATACTGCATATACGTCTATGCGCATATTCTTCGTAAAGATGAATATGTACGGTATCTTTTGTCTATGGAGGAAGAGACGAGATGTATGAAAAAGGGAGAGGCGTAATGGTCATCAGAGTAAAGATAAGAAGGCCAAAAAGGTCCGTTAGAAGCAGAAAAAAAGGGATTCGGACTCCCTGGCAGAAGAAAGGGCGAAAGTGAGATAGAAACTGACGCTCAACCCCTAGGCCCCGAGAGCCCAAGGATCGCCTCCCAATCCAAGCCTCCTTTCAAAATTTCTTCTTCAGCTCCCATCCCTTAACCCTTACCCTTGCGAAGAGAAACGACACGCTACCAACAGCCATAACTACGCCTGCGAACACTTGCATGCGCCAGTATGTCGGCTGCTCAATCTTCCCCAGTAGCGCACCTCCGATAGGGTTCCCCGTAAGACTAGCCACTGACGTGACGGCAAACATGGCACCGGTGCGTACACCAATCTGGCGCACGTCGGATATTTGTGCTACGAGGGCAGGGCCAAGTGAGACGAAAGCGCCAGAGGTAAAGCCGTATAGGGCGGAGAATACGAGAACGGGAATGTTGCCGCGCGAGGGGATCCAGAGCGCTAGCACCATTATGGCGTTTAGGAAACTCGTTATTACCATGACGTTGAAGCGGCCTATACGGTCAGCAGCGTAGCTGGGTAGGGTACGGCCAAAGGTGCTGCATATTATCAGTTAGGATCTTTCGTGTTGGTGAATTTTTGACGGGGATATAATATAAAGGACTGAATCTCCGGGGAAGAGGTTTGCAGATTACAAAAGAGACATACCTGGAGGCGTTCATAATGGAGACAAGATAGCCTGCTAGGTAGGGAGACATTCCATAGTGGCGAGCGAACGAGACGATATAGGTAAACGGCAGGTACATGCCAAAGAAGAACAACCAGCAACCGGCAGTCGTTAATAGGAATGGTATCTCCAAAAATGGCGTAAAGAATTCCTTCAATTTGAATGGTTTCGGATGAGGCGGAAGTCTTGATTTCACGGTCAAGTTTACCACGATGCATAAGGCAAGGATAAGAAATGCGCAAATTCGCATCGCCCAACCAAATCCCACCCGCGGGACTAATCTGCTAACCATGATGGGATACATGACGCCCCCGACGCTTGAACCACTGGCCACAATTCCGAGCGCAAAGGCCCTTCTTTTATGGAACCATGTCGTGACGCTATTAATGGAAGGGTAGAAAAGAGCTCCGGCACCAAGAGGGCTGCAGATACCTTGGGCTAGCAGGATTTGATAGTATTCAGTTGATATGGAGGCCATCATTAGACCAAAAACATGGAGGATGGTTCCGAACAAAATGATATATCGGGGACCATAGTTGTCGAACGCTTTGCCACAGACAGGGGCCTACCAAAAGATGAATGTCAGTTCACTCCAAGAGGCATAATCGGAATAATGAATATCACAAGAACATACCACAATAAACATTATGCATGTTTCAAGGGACGGAATCCAGGCTATAGTACTAGGCGAGTAGGCCTTCAATTGGTTGTTTTGGTAATAGTCCTGGAACACTCCGATGCCTACTTCAAAGTTAGACTACAAATCACAAACTCGTCGATGGGAGGATTGGCATAAACTTGAATGACAGATCTGGGTAACAAACTTACAAGTGATCCAACCGAAGCTGACGAACAGGGCACAAAAACCACCAAAAACCACAGTCCAAGCCTCCATGCCACCATCAGGAAAAGCACTTGGATCCACCATGGGATTCAAAGGAGGGCCGGGCGCTGGCTTCTGTCGTTCAATGTCCATGTCGACATGATGCTCCTTCCCAGCGGATTTCAAATCATTGTCGTCCAAGTTATGGAGTCCACTGTGGAATTTCTGGTCCTGAGGGGGGTGCGTAGTCTGTCGGCTGCTCGGAACTTCCTGGGTGACGCTCGACGTGGACGATAGAGGAGATTCAGGAACCTTTTCTGACTCATTGCTAAGGCCGTTTTGTGCATTCCAGATATGGGTCCCTGTTGGTCCAACGTCAAGAGGTTTTTGACCTCCAGTAGAAGACATGTCGAGACGGAGCTATGCAACAACACCTCCAGCGCGGAAATACCGATATGGATCCCAATCTCAAGATTTATAACCAAGAGTAGCCGAAAGAAAAACACACCACGAAAGGCGGTAGCTTTCTCGGCTCAATGTATAGGGGGGGTTGGTAGAACTGGAGAACTGGGTGGTTGATATGGTTTGAAGATGTATGTATGAAGGATGTGATGGTAAGAGTTTATAACCCTAGTGAAGGAACAGATGAAGAAAAATCATAACATGTACAGTAGAGAAAATGTGTACAAACAAATATTAGACAAATAAATCTATGTGAATAAAGCTGTGGGATCTATGGGATCTTGCACGAAGTAGGTCGCTGTATGTGCTCAGCAAGGAGAGCTTGGCAGACAGCGGGAAGACGTATATAAAGAGAAAGGGAAAAAAATAGAAATACAAGAAAAGGCAGGTATGGTTAAATATGGATATCACAAGAGAGCGGAATATTCGGCAATCATCATGATTGTCCAGGAATCATTTACTGTTACTTGCCGTAGTGGTGCTCGTGCGACTCGGAGTCATCATATCCCATCCGAAATGCGGATCGATACTGGCTTATAAACGCGCATGGCAAAAGGAGCCAAGAGAACATCAACGGGCGCGGAATTAACTATTATTTCGAAGATTGACTTGGCCGGTAAATTCGCCATGTCTCCGACTCTCTGTCCTTGACTCCTCGGTGCTCACACACCTTTCGGGGATAAATGGATAAGCTAAAGCCTAGCGTAGTTAAAGCCCTTGTCGCCATGATAACTCCGAAGAGCGAGCATCCCAATTAATAAAGCCTCAACCACCGCAAATAATGCCAAAGAGCGGGTTACACGGCCAATAATAGCGATGATGGTGGACATTCTCGTAGCAAGGATCTGAGCATCTCTCTCGGTTGCCGTCCCCTCGTCCACGGGTTGTCTCTTTTTGACTAATTGAGGTTCGTCGGAGATCCGAGAGCGAGCTCGGAGGCTGGGAACGAGAAGACTGGGTTAGAATTCAGCCCAATAATGATTCAAGCTTTGTACGAGAGCCACTAGCAGGGTCTGCGGTCTGTTGGAGGCCCGGATCCCCGAGCTTTAGTAATTGTCAACAGTATCAAAGGTATCAAAGGCATGGTTCACCACTCAATTTGTAAAGAGAACAGCGGCCAGGTATCTGATCTGATCTCGAACTGGGCTGGCACATGGTGACTCTTGGGTGTTCTTGGTTCTGTCTGAGAAACGGTGCACTTCCGATCCCGTAACTAATTGGCGAGCAGACCTCCCCGCAGGACGAATCCCAGAAACGCAGCACTCATGTTTCCACTGCTAGAATTCCCCGTTTATTCAGACTGATGAATAATGAATCTCAAATTTGCAGGCTAAAAGAGGCAGCAAACATGGGAAACAACAGGTATTGGAGTCGAGAATGAGGACTGCAGTCTGCAGGCAGAAGGAATTCCCTAATCAACGTTGGCCAGATCGAATGTCGTGCACAACGGCAGCATATGCAATCGAGTTTCTTTTAAAAAGGAAATGAGCATTTATGGGAGAGGGAGCATAGTGTTACAGCATCCCCCGTCAATAACGTCTCAGGTATTTGCTCCATGACCCCTCTATCATAAACAGTCGACAATAATGTGCCTTCCCCTGAGGCTCTCAATAACAGAATAAGGGAGGATGCATTGCATGCCGGATGCTGGCAGAAACGTCAAACGAACCCGTCTTCAAGCAAAACAATTCACTACAACCTTGTACTCTGCAATGTTTACATAGATGTCTTGGGGACGGACATGAAAAAACAGAGTGGCTGCCACTGGCTGGACAAGCCAACCCTGCCCTCCGTATTCGAAACGGACATAAGAAAGAAGGATCTCCAATCTACGGAATACTCTTCTAATCCATATAGCCAGCCCTGCTATATTTCGCTCCCTTCCTCCCATCTATCAGCAGAAGTACATCCAGTACATCCAGGCCCACCCATCATACTACATGTACTTCAAGACTCCAAAAAAAGTTATCAACAAACTATGGCTTTTTGCCCCAACTTCTGCCATACCGTTTTCTATGCGCCGACCTGCAAGAAGAGCACGATTCGCACCAAGGCCCGAGCGGTCATGCATGCGTATCCCACGGGGTGTTCACTGTGTGCCAGTGGGTGGTCGCATCCATTTCTCTCGTGCCACCAACCCGGGTACAACCTTTTCTTGGGGTCTGAAAATTAAATTTCTGCGGAGTATAGTATATACGATGAGAATGTGAACGCCAATCAATTATCATCATGGAGGTGAGGATGTCCGCTGTCCTTGGAAAATATATACAGAAAAATTAACTGCGCACAGCATATTTTCCGGACTTTAGATCTACATTGCCAAATCTCACTCGTCAGTGGAAAGGCGGGCACAAAAAGATTTACACGGATCGTCAATTCTTATGAGCTACAAACAGGTGAAACGAATGTAGCCAAAGTATACTTCTCAGCTTCCCACCGGCTCTAGCAATGCCTCGTACATATACGTTAACAGCGGTTAAGCTGAGAAAAAGGAGACGCAACGGGGGGGTTAATCCCCTGAATTTCAGGGGCCAAGACATGTCTTGAAAACATATCAAGCATTTGGTAAATGCATCTAGCAACTAGATCATACTTCATCAGACCATCAGCGCGCGCGCGATGGGGACTTGAGCTGTTCATGAGGCGGGTGACAGCTGGCGTGATGCGGCTAGGGCCTCATCTTCCGCCAGCAAATTGGGGAAAATAAACTAAGCTCAAAACTAATAGCATATCTATATGTTCCTAACCCTAGTTGAATTTTTGACTTAAGTTTTGAAAGATTTTCTTTCGACATTGAAGGACTGCGTGATATATCGACTTCGTATACAATGAATACATTACTTACATACCTGAGAGGTGCACAATGGCAAGCGTGATCCCCATTCTGGAATCCTGGTGTTGCTGCTATTGGTTAGGCCCCTATATCAAACTTGAGAGAAGGTGGTGGGGACAGTGTGCCTTTTTTGTGAGGCCCTTCTTCGCGCAACATTGTTGAAACGATGACGAGCTTTATATCAGAGACCAGATAAGGGGCAATAGAGATCCCACTCGCATTAAAAGATTCGACTCGAAACATAATAATAAGATGCGAGAGAGGGACAGGAAAACTCTGACGATGCGACATAAAAGATCCCTTCAGCGGGTAGCTACAGCCAGCTTCTTTAATCAAAGAAAAGCGGGGAAAGGGGGGACTTGAAAATTAAAGGTATACTAAAAACTGAACGTTCCATTCCATTTACTCCTTCATCGTATGAACAGAGAATAAATATTCCAAGCAATCAAAGAACCGAAGGCACACTCTATCCGTCTATACTATGAAGTTATACTGATGAGAAAGCCACAAAACTTCTGCAACTCTTAACCACCCCCTTTAAAGAGACATCTACCAATGTCTTCTGTAAAGATATCTTCAAGACAAAGCAAAGCGGTGCTAAATATATCCGTGCGTTGTTAAAAATATTTATTGCCATAGTCAAGCCTCGATGAGGGTGACTTTCTGCCGTCAAGACATAATATTGTACTGTATATACAATGCCATTTTGTCAGAATCAATTTGCCTGAAACTGTTTCCCCAAGCTTTAACCACTAGTAACAACTCTGCTTCTGTTAAAGCCAAGCATATGCCTGATATAGCTTGTCCCATTCAGGATATTGAGTCTTGATCTCCTGCAACCGTAGCTTCTTGTGAAGCATATAGCATATCGAAGCGAACAATAGGTCCAAGCATGGCATTTGTCCATCCAAATGAACCTCCAGGGCGTTCCATAGCCGAGCATTTGCTGAAATAATATAATTCATAACGCAAGGTTAGATATGCCGAGAGACGTTACGCTGTAAGGTATGGAGCCATCCTCTTATCTCTCTCCTCGTCGAAAAATTGCGACATCGGCATCTTGTATGTGGCGCAACTTGATATGACAGTTGCCCCGAGATATACCGAACTATAGGAGAGTGAGTATAATTATCTCCAGACCAACATAAGGGAGAAAAAGCAGCATATAAAGTTCCGATACAGCAAAGGCCCAACCTACAGTTTCAAAGGAACGGTCTCTCGAATCCAGTATGATAAACCTCTTAAAAATAGCGCGCCGTAGTGAATTAATCAACTAGCCAAGAGTTGAACAGACAACCGCCGCGAGGCAAGCCGCTTCTTGCTTGAGGCACCGGCATAGAAGCACAACAGTTGTTCCTGGAAACACTGCGAGCACTGGGGGTAGTGGTTGTCGCATTCCACCCCACGTTCTCTGCAGGACTTGCAGGAAGATATTCCGTTGATGCTACCCTTTGAGCTTCCGCATTCCACGATTTCTTGTCCTAAATGAGATGGCATCGTTAGGCCCGCCTGTCCATGGTGTTGCAGGAGTTCAACCTGGGAGAAAGACATACTGGCCGCTCCAGAGATATTCGTTCCATCAAGCTCAGATGTGGAATCGAGCAACTTCCACCACCACTTCCACACGAAGCAGACCATGTTTGTTTGTTTTTGCATCAAGAATGTAGATAGGACGGATTTCTCCCCCAATAAGCAAAGGGTGGGTTGGAGGGGGCAAGTTTGGACAGCGAGAGTGCGGGGTTGGCCACCTGCGGTATCTAGCTTTGGCGTCCTTGATATCGTCAGGTTGTTGGATCTCAGTGGATGAGCAGTTGACGGTGCCCGTTGTAAGGCTGTCAGCCGATGCGCATGTCAGCGTCGGAAAGTCTCAACTCAGGCTGTTGGGAAGAGGAAGTAGCAGCGGAGATGGATTATGAGAAGGCATGGGGTAGGCAGCTATGAAATCCATTTCTCCCAAAACAAACAGCCGCTGCTCAGAGAACTCAGGTAACTTCAAGCTGCAAAGTGTGGTAACCATGACGCAGATAACTGCTGGAGATATTTGTTGGCATATTTTAAGTTGCGTTCTGGACCTATATCCATGGGAATAAATGTCCGATTCTAGCTTATCAGGACCGGCCAACTGTTAGAGAACGCCCAATGACGTCACGGCGGCCTTGGATTTGAAGCAGGGGATTGCATCCTGTTTGTCAATATTGAACTGGCAGACTGTCCAATTTGATGTTCGTCTCAGCGCTAAAAAGCCCAGCGCTATTTGGCGGGGAACATATCTCAACGGTTGGTAAGTGGATGTTGTTGAATCCCGAGCAAGAGCTCGGAAGCTTACAATAACCGTCCCACGGACCACGATGATGGCTGGCCATGCCAATTATTAAGTAACTTAAGTTACGGATGTATCTGCCGTTACCCGTGCGGCAATTTAGTTTTTCATTAATATTTATGGCCGTTTACGCCTTTTTGTTCTCTCTCATTACAACACGCTGGAAGGTAAACTATAACCTTTGAGATGCTGGCGATGATGGCACGGATACCTTCCTTCACCTAGGTGTCCCGGAAGAACTAAATCTCTGAATAGAAGTTGACTCCAGATTGTTGACCGGGAGGATTATTCCTCTTCCGCAATCCTTCCTCTATCGCGATACTAGCTCTCTCTGGCGAGTTGCTGCTTTATCGTCTGCATCTTGGTGGACATGGAGAAGCTTACGTTGAGTGTCTTCTTACGACCCCCAAGCCATCAGATACTGAGAGCATATGTCCAGAATGGTATTGCTATATCCAGTATCTTTTAATGGAGAAACATGCACTAGGTATGGCCCGTCCATGTTCTTTTATCAGGTGAAACCCCCAGACGGATATTGAAGTTCGAACCTGCCGCCTTTAGTCTTGTCTGCTCTTCTGTAACCCAGATATGACAACTGTTCCATTCGAAAATGATTATCTGCCTCTACCCGCTCTGACTAGCCCAGACGAATCTGCGCCTGCCATGATAATATATGGGAGCGCTTAGGCGAGAAGGTCGTGGCGGTAAACAGAGGAATTGCTGTCAAGTTTGGCCTTAGCTCAAGAGTCTTGAAAGAATATTCATTCCTATTTATTTTGAACACCACAAATCTCTTAAAGATCCTGCTCTCCAGCTAGCGTCATTCTTGGCCTTCATTGAACCAGTCTGAGAAGAAGGATCATATTGCCCCAAACCACCATCAAGTGTTTGATATTATGTGGTAGACGTGTGCCCCTGGCCTGACTCCTGTGGAAGCTTGGAGGATACATTTCCTTCCATCTTGGATCCTGAAAGATGGTTGCAGATGTTGGTGAACCTTTCTATCGTGAAACGGCCTTCGTTGCGAGGCTCGCGAATATTTATCGAGCATCAACTGAACAGAAATGCCGGCAGATTTCAACACTTGAGGAGCTACCTGTCGTGGCGAAGGACATCGGTGGCCCCCTACGGCACGCAGGGACGACGGAAAATCATATGCAAGAAAAGTGAACCGCCGGAGTGATCAAGAAGAGCGATCATGCTCGTGGGTTGGTAATTTGCCGGCTGGAGTCCTGACTTCTGGAATATTTTTGTGCTGCTCGGCCATTGATTCTCTAATGGTTACAGATCCATTATCCCCCCTGGCAAGTACGGTCCACTGAGAGTGGCTATATAATGCTTGTGATAGATAGAGATTATTGGCTATAATTTGTACGGCCAACAAGAAATTTGGATGTTCATAGATTGCCGGGCTCAACGAAGGCTGATTCCTTTTCTCTAACGAGGGATTTCCTGCTTGCTGTTTAATTCGAATTTCCTTTGGGCTGCAGTAATCGAGGTTTGGCCCCGTAATTCCATTGACTTAGTGTGAGGGATTAAGGGATAATTGGTTACTTAGGTAGAAGATGCGTCCAATTACTCGTGCCTCCGCAGGCTGGGTTGGCCGCTTAATAATCAACCAACGCCAGGCCAGCACCCACTACCGCCTGCGGTAGTGGGTGCGCCACACCGTAACGAGAATATCACCGTAACGAGAATAA
>PDNB01000086.1:97973-119755 GCA_002573585.1 Helicocarpus griseus UAMH5409 | reverse complement strand
TTTTTTTTTTTTTTTTTTTTTTTTTTTTTTTTTTTTTTTTTTTTTTTTTTTGCTCCGTGGACCCTTCGAATCACGGATAGAAACTGATTCTTTTCACAGGCTTAAAAAGCCATGTCTGCGATGGAAATGGAAGCTGCCATCTGGTCTCTGATGCGGTGGCAGAATACCGGCCTCCAGGGCTATTTCCTTGGTTGTTGCCGATTGTATAGCTATATATATCGTACTTACCTGGCAATCCACCAGCGCTGTTTGGCAGTCGACTGGACACGTTTTCTTTCTACTATTTTTCGCCTTTTTTTCATTGATATATCGATTTATCTCTGGAAACTTGTCAACGTTGTGGTATTCCTTGCAGAAAGATTTACTTTGAAGAAAAAAGGGTTGCTCCCACTATTGTGCTACCTATTCTGTCTTCTTCCGCAGCTTATCATGGAATACCCTCCCGCAAGAGATGAACGCATCCTCTACCAACACGCAATATCCGCCGTTGATTTTGCAGACCTTTCTGTCGTTGAACACCGTTTGCTGAGAGGTTTTTTATATCGTGCACTTAAAAAAACCAGTGCTTGCCAATATCTTCTGCAGCAGCTGCGGACCAAAGGCCTTGTACAAAGCAGGGAAGCAGTTCTGCGGTCCATTATAGATGATTTGGTGGCTATTGGAAATAAATGTATACGACTACCAATCAGAAAATGATGCTTTATTCTAAGTGGTTACTAGTTGCCCACGACGATCCCGTTTCCCCCGAAATCTACGCTGCTCTTTGCGCCCGGGAGAACAACCGGTGCTGTGTCTCTAAAACAGTTAAGGACCTTTCACCCACCTTCATCGTGCCACCATCTATTGTTGGAGATGAGGATTTACAGACTGGAGTATGTATTGGTCTTTCAATAGGTCTAAGCCGTGCTTAATTTTGGAACCGTCATTCAGGGACGTTTACGGCCTACTTTGGAAGCTCTGCTATCGGCTGAAGTGGTTGAAACGTTGTTCTCGTATCTTCGATCTTCAAGTGGTGACAAGAAAACTGCACTTCAAAACTTGTGGCTGATGTCACCGCAGGCGAGAGCTGCGTATCGTAGTGGCCATATCTGGATAGAAAAGTACGACGATGATCTTCGCGTGGAAATTGTATACACCGTCAGTACTATCTTTCAATACTATAGAGTGAACCAAGCTAATCTCGTGATTGCAGTTTCTTATTCGTAGAAAACAACCTCCATATTTTCCCGCAATCAAGGACGGCTTTTATAGCATACCGGTGAAAGCGGATAAAAGCCGGTTTCCCTTACCCTACGACTTCCTGCTTCGCATTCATTCCGCTGTGTCGGATTCACTGCACTGCTCAACTATTGAGACTGAAATCCGTAGTGGCTGGGGACCAATTGATAAGGGTAGATGTCTCTTGACCAACCTCTTCACACAGCAGAATTCCAGGCTGATAAATACCAGGATATACTCCCGGGACATTTGGAACGTTTTGTCTACGAGCTTTATTTGCTTTACTTCCAGTATCCCTACGTTTGAGGCTTTGCCAATACCTGTTCAAGTCTATTGGCCAGTGGGTTGCAAAAGGGGATCCGTCAATCAAAATTTTACCTTTAGGCCTTTACCTGAAGGTCAATGATGTTGGTTCGCCAAACGAAGCAAATGCTCTTCGCCTCATTGAGCAACACACTACCATAACAGCCCCCAAATTGATAGATTTCACGATGGACCTTTCAACAGGAAATACGTTTCTCTTAATGACAAAGGTCACTGGTGTCCCTGCTAATAAAGTATATTATCGAATGACCTACGAAGAACGCCGCCAACTCGCAATAGACGTTGGAAACTGCATCTCCCAATACCGTCGGATACCAAAGCCTAGCGAATACAATCATCTAATATGTGATACTACCGGCGGACCAATAACAGACCACCGCCACGGAACCCTTGGCCCCTTCATCTCCAAAGAAGATTTCCTGGATGACTTGTTGGGCAATTTTGAGCATTTCAAGATAGAACGTCCCCTCTCCTATTTATATGAGAAAAAGCATGATATCTGCTTTACTCACTCGGACCTGCATCTTTCAAATTTGCTTCTTCAGGGTGGACGATTAAGTGGCATCATCGATTGGGAACATGCCGGCTTCAAACCTGAGTTTTGGGAGTATACGCGACTTGTGTGGAGTTATAGGAATGATAAGCGGCATGCAAAAGATTTTGAACTTGCGTTCGATAAGTGCTATACAGAAGAGCTAGAGGCCGAACGCACACTTTGGAAACCGAGGATTCCTAGAAATTGAATTGTGAATAGAGTTTCCTGGATTTTGAGGGACACCTGTGGCTTTTTTTTGCTTGGGAGAATTATTATTAAGGATGTATCCAACGGGTTTGTTTTTGGTTCGGATTTGGCAAAGGGGCGTGTCAAACTTGAAGTTTAGTTGGAGTAAGATGCAATGCGGTTGAGGGAACGTTACTTGCTTAATTCGGAGAGAAGATTTGTAAATAGGTGTGAATTTGATTAACTTTACTGATTACTAGAAGGCTAGAAGCAAGTAAACCGTTTGATCTTGGCTAACACGGAGATGGAGACGAGGGGGTTCCCCTTTTTCGGGATGATAGCGTCACATGATTTACCGAACCCCGGCATCCCGAGATATGGGAACAAGCGTCGCTCACTTGAGCCCCCTTCCCCCGGGCTTGATGTCCTTTATCGAACAGATTCAGCCTATGCCAGAAATGTACATGTGTACGCATACATTGGTTGAAAGACTGTTTTATCTTTTAATATCTGTGCTACATCAATTAATACTATTCGTCCATGTCAAGCTATCAGGAAACGAACAAAGCCCCAGGTTCTTCTGCCCCTAATAGATTCAAGTACCACTAGCTAAAATCATGCTAGCAAGAAGCTGTACTTCATCTCGGATCACTGTATCAATTGAAACTCTCCCTTGACTATTTCCCACAAAAGTTTCCCTTTGTTAATCTTCTTGCCGAAGAATGCACCGTCAACCAGTATTAGCTTCAACCAACCCCTCTCGCCGCCGAATGCAAGAGATCAATCTTCAGATTTTATTATATCGCCCATTCAAATCATCTGTATTTTCTTCATGCAGATTCTTTTGATCCGTGCTCTTCGCTTTTGTCATGAGTGACATTCGCAAGGGGACGTGGGTTGAGTCGTCCATTCCTTTGGCATACACATACCTCTGCATGTATGCGCTGAAGGAAGGGCAACACCGGCCCCCCTGCACCTACCACTTGACGTTCTTTATATCAATCGTCTTTTTCTCTGGTGGGACAGTTCTATATCTGATGGTTCCATCCTCGTTCTCTCCAATCGGCTCAATCAATCCGCCAGAGATCTCATCCATGATGCGGGCATAGTTCTCATCTCTGTTCACTTTACAGCGCACAGTGGCCGCTTCACAGTGCGCGGTGAGCGCTGTGCTGGTTTTGAACATGCGCAAGCAACTGGGGCAACTAGATATAAAGAATTTGTCAGATAATGCTCTGTTTTCCCCCAATGCTTGTCGGTGAGATCGTGGAAGCAAAAGAGTAGTTTAGGGGAGGGGGAATATAACGATGGGAAACAAAAAAACCACAGCGGGCGAGAAAGTCTCATACCGGAAGACACCAGCAGCATGAACTCCAGACTTGATATGGTTGTCAAATTCCTTTTCGCTGTCAAACGCTTTATCGCACACGCATAGGTACTTCCCAAGAGTGGGAGAAAAGAATTTATCGACGCTCCATTCCACTTTTACAGGCTCATTGCTAACCTCCGTTTCGGGACGTGCGACAGAACTGCTTTTCCACGTACCCCAGCTTGTTCCAGATGCCCTGGATGCTGAATCGTCCATGTCGATCAAAAGAGCACTTTTGCCTTTTGGGGTTGTCGGGAAGTCGCTGTTGCTGCTTCTGTTATGACTCGTAGCGTCATCGTCGTCGCGGTCATAGCCCACTTCAGAATATGTTATCAGATCTCGCTCGTCAGGGTCCATCTCCGCTTCTTGCTGTTGCCCCGGAGCAGGCCAGAGGCTCATGCCACGAAGCTGAACCGAGACGGAAGTAGTGTCCCATCCAGCACCGCCTGCAGTTGACGACTTGCTCGCGGTCGAGCTGGAAACCGTGTCATCACCGTCCAATAGAGAGAGTTGAACACCGCCATTTACACTGCTGCTGTTCGACGGGGCCGGAAGCAGTAAGTTGCTCCCCGCGGGGCCCAAGGTCCGTGACATCACTGTCCTGAGAGCTTCCTTCTTGGCACGCTCTTCCTTGTAGCGTTTGGCGGAGTAAGATGGGCACTGGTCATTTTCTATGTGGGACACGTAAGACTGGGCACGGCTAAACTTTGCGTCGCAAAAGTGGCACTCCATATCCTGGTTGGCCTTATGGAACTGTAGATTTTGTTGTGTCAGTGTTTTTTGCTCTAGTAAACTACTATATAGGACTCACACCCTTGTTGAGGATAAAAGGGGGTTCAAGGGATTTTAGAGTACAATTTTGTACCTGATGGAAATGAGTGTTCTTCCCTCCTTCGCTCTTAAACTCCTCCCCACAACAGGGGCACACAATGTGCATGTTGCTATCGAGTTTGTGATAGAGCAGTTCCTTCTCATCGTCAAAGTCCAGGTCACAACGGGCACAGTATTCATGGTCGATAGTTTGGATTTTGTGTTTTCGAAGCTCCTTAGCGGTAGCGAAGGTACGGTTACAGTTATTGAAAGTGCAGGCAATCCGAGGACTCACTGCCGTGGGTTCCATTTTGGTGGTGCTCCTCGATGGCTAGGCGTTGAGCTAGGTAGTGCTTGTGTTTAAGGTGGTTGTGAGGTATCTAGCTCGTAGGTAGAATAAGGTGGGTATATATCTCCTGGGAAATGGAGTAATATCGAGAAGATTATAGATAAGGATGGAACAGACGAGGTTGTAGCTGGGAAAGCAGCCTGGTGAATGTGAGGTGAAAGCGTAGGTGGTGAATACTATTACCTTAATGGGAAATAAACAGTATCCCAATGTTCTGGGTTGTAGGTCTAAATCCCAATTCCACAGTAACAGAGTTCTGATATCGGCCCTATGCCTTGTTGAACTGGACATATATAACAAAGGCAAAAGCTTCAAGTAGAAAGTCATCATTATTTATATCACTTTCCCGTTGCTACAGTATCAGTGCCGCTATCTTTTGCCTTTAAAATATCCCCAAATCAATACACCTAGCCTATTCATTGTCACTTTTCATTCACTATCCAATTCCCAGTTTCCGCTCAGAATCTCGAGTAAGGAAGCCTAGTTCATCATCAGCTCAAAATATCCAACCCTCAATCAAGTTCCAAGTGCAGGATCTGATATATGATACAAAGATGAAACGGGGATAAGAAATAATATAGATATGAAAAAAATATATAATTCACATACCACTTCCCCCTCCACGTAACAACCGCCCAATTGTTTCCATCCTTATCCGTCTCCTTCTCCACCTTGGTCGAAAACGAGATGGCACTCATAATTCCATCTCCAAACTTCTCATTCATCACTGCCTTGTAGGCATATCCATAATTTTGCACGATCTCATACAGCCGATAAATCAACGGATCCTTTGGCGGGAGAGACACCGACTTGCCCCGGTCTGGGAATCCGCCCAAAAGGGACTGTAGATGGCCGTGGTCGATGTCAAGGAGCTTTGACAATTTCTCAATGTCCTCGGCGGAAGCCTTTGCTTGTCCGTAGAAGATTGCTGCGGTGGCTACTTCATTCCGGCCGATTTCGGATGCGATTTTTTCAAATGAGTACTGCTTGTCGGCTTTGGCTCTGAAGAGGACAGCGGAGGAAGTGGGGAGGTTTGGGTGTTCGGAGGTCTTGAAAGATAGGTCAGTGATTTTCTTGCTCCACTTCCAAAAGGGCACTGGGAATGTTTTCTTACGTCAAGAGTTGCAAGGTTCAGGTTGGCCATGGTGAAAGGCGTGAAAGATCCTTTGGACGATTGGGAGCACGTCGTGGTTCGTTGGATAGAAGTAGTAGGATTGTTTGAGATTACCCTTTTCTTGTCTAATTTACTCTACGGGATCCCTCGGTATATAAACAGTTTGAGACATCACCTATGACTAAGGATTTCGTAACAGTTCGATTGCGGTGGAATTGGAATTGGCTGTTGTTGGGAAACATGTTTCCCCCCAACTTTATGGGCGATGCGGGGTACACGGCGGTGAGGGGTAAGAAGGCCGGTGAGGGGAAACACGAGAAATATACACACATGCACACACCACACAAAAGATACATATTCAAAATATAAACACTTCTTCCGTATTGAAACTTTTATTTATGAAAAGGATCGAGTTTGGTAGACGCCCTCGGGCACTTGACAGGGGCTTCAATCATCAACTGGTGAAATTCGGGTGACGTCACTGCTCAGCTCCACAACTGGAAGGACAATTCGCCCTCCTCAGGGGTTTTCGACACGATTCGGAGTATGCCAACTAAAATGCTACATACAGAATATCTTTATTCACAAACCACCGGAGATAGCTGGAAAGACCGCGAAATTCCAAGCTGCTGGCACAACAAAATGTGCACAAATTCAGCGGACCTTAGGTCCTGGATGTCCCATAGCCCTCGACATATGTCTTGTTCCAGATATCATCTTTTTCCTCCTCATAACCTCTCAAGTGGTTCATCTGCAGCCTTCTTGCAGCAACTCGGAGCGGCCCCTTTGATGCGTCGACGATCGGACTCATCCATTCAACCGTTTCCCCATTCCCCTGCCCTGAACGAACCGGATAAGAGGTGGCGCTCATGCCTGTCGGCTTGCTATTTATATAGATATTCTCCCAATTCCCCTTAGGGACAACGTACGTCTCGTGGTAAATGGCTATATGGGGATTCCTTTTGACGACTTTCACCCAATTCTTAACCGCTTCCATGTGGAGAGGTCCATGGGCGTATCTGTGCAGCGACTCATAGTCCCGGAAATACATGACACTCATAGTTTCATTGGACGCCTCCTGCTCTGCGCGATTAATCCAATTTGACCTGCCTAGGAACCCGGACTTTTCCGCTGAAGCTTCAAGCTCAGCCACCATAGCTTCGAAAGAAGTCCCTATTTTTTTATAATCCGGCCCGAACAATCCAAGCGGATGGTTTGACTTGGCACCTATGATGAACACGACTACAGGACGGTCTGCGGGTGTCGAGCCAAAGGTGCCGTCGGAACTAGGCATTTGAGCACCGAATTTGGTCAATAGAACTTCCGAGGCGTAGCGATTCTTTTTCCAGCCCGCAAGCATGAGAAGGTGGTCTGCCGTGCGGTAGGCAATGGCCATTGCAGTTGGTAAGAGGGCGAGCGAGCCAAACGCAGTTATGGCGATGCCTTGGAGCAACCCGCCAATCAGAAGCCACGTGGTAAGGGTGAAATTATCACGAATCGAAGTGACGAGGTCGTTCCTCCGCATAGCCTTTGCGAATTGTACGGAGGGTCGCACTTTTTGGGGCGACGAAAGGGGTTGGAATGTTTTCTCGGCCATTTTTGGGAACTCTTTATCTGCAAAGCGAAAAGGGGCGGAGGCAAAGGAAGAGCTGATAATGCGGATCGGGAATTTTTATAAAACCCTTTTAACATAGAAAGAGCAGATGTTTCTTTGCGAAGCAGACGCTGATGATGCCTTGTAAAAGAAGCAGAAAGCGGGTAACCCCTAAATAATTCTGGTGTTTTGAAGAGATTGATATAGTCCTCAGAACAAATATGGACGCCTAGATTTGGCTCGGGGTTACACAGCAGACATCTGAGTGGGTCGAATGTAACTCCGGTCGACTGGATTGTGGTGGCGATTTCCGCAATTCAATGGAGTTATTTTGAAGTTAATAATATTCGTTATTATTGAAGATAGTCGACGCTCCTTAGCTCCAACACTATCTCCGTAGGATAGTACAGGTACGTACTACCTTGCGGATGCTCGGTGAAAAGCAACAGAAAGCATGAAACGTACGGAGTATACGGGCGCAGTTCTGACCTTGCCCAGAAGGATTTATCCCTTTGGGCGCAGTGGTTTACAGTTCACAGAAACTGTGCTGGGTGCATTGAAACTATGAGTCGATAACAGTTTCAAGTATTTACTAAATACTCGTATTGGCGCTAAATAATGTGACACCACTGTTTTCTGTTAGGCATTTGTTCGGAATAATCAATTTATGTGTCGACCTTCACCCCAATTGTCCTAAGTCGAAGGGAGAAAGACATATTTAATCTTTTGAAAGCGACCAATAGTAGTGGTTGCCAAACTCCCAAAATACGCATATAAAAATTATATGAATCTATAAACAGATTTAAAAATGATGAGAAAACTTAGGGATACGAAGCAGAATTTCTTAAATCTTTTTGAATGTTCGATAATTGTAGACAAGTAAGTAGCTCTGTGTGAAGAGTATGGGTCGGGAAGTGGGAACATGGATCTCGGGACGGGAAGCCCCGCCGGCATCCCGATTCCGACAGAGGTTGGAGTTCCACAATCCACATGCATTTCACAACGCCTTTCATCTTTGGCACCAGCACTTGGTTTTGGCCTTTTGAAAATAACAATGCCACTTTACTTTTCAGCTGAGAGCTATTTTCCCTAAGGAACCTGATATACCAGTTTCAATTCCGCCCACAATCTGATAGGCAGAACAGCACCTTTCTTGCCGAGCTCACGATATACTGTCCTCATCTAGCATTTTCTTCCAAGTGATGAAGAGAAAAGGAACTATTACGAGGCATGACAGAATCTAATGACTCTTATGATATATGGGGCTTACAATATTGCTCAGGCTCGATGGTGATTGGGGAAGGCTGGGGTTAGATTGAGGAAGGATTGATTCATCTTTCGGCCTTTCTAAATTCTAACGGGCTGGCAGAATCCGCATATAGTGATTTCCAGTGCTTAAATATTATACTCAAAGGTTGCACTACTGACTTCTTTACCAAGCTTTGTTGAGATGGTAAAAAGTGATATACCTGTCTAGTTCCCCATTCCTGGGCGTCCAACCTCATAATCATGGGGGAAAGAAAAGGCAGAATAAACCCAGCCAACATAAAGGCGCACAGGAGGAAATGACAAAACCATTAACCAGTCTGTTGTTAAATTGGGAAGAATGTTTACCCATCTTCTCACTCCCACTAAATATCATGGGTGCAAAGTCATAACTTGCTATCACAAACCAATGAGACGCGCCTTTTTACCGAAGCTCAGCAGTGACCAGCTCTTGTTTCCAACCTACGTCGATCACTTGTCCCAGTTCCCTTTTCGCCGGGTCTAGAAGCTGCTCATCGTTTATCATTCATCGCTACATCGCTTCGTTTGCTTCCTTTCCCCCTAGAATCCTTTCTCATCGTTATTATCATAATATCCGCCATCACTAGCGAGGGCCACGAGGCCTTTCATCGCTTGTGTCTACAAAGCTGCTCCCCGCCCCTCCGATCGACAGCACGGAAAGACGCCAAAACACATGCAGCTAAAAGATCTCGTACCTTAGTTGCATTGCCACTGCATTTTACCTTAAACCAAGTCCTTTTAAGCGAAAGACGGGAAGATAAACGCAATCATCTCGTAACCAAGCCGCCAAGGCAAAAAAACTGTTAAGTGTTACTTCGAAGCACCTTGGAAGCCCTGTTATAATGTCAAGAGCCCAATCAGATTTGTAGGGTTCACGACGCTGGCTAGTGGTCCTCCTTTTCAAAGTATGCATAAAGCGAATTGTCCAGTAGCGGCTGTGGGGCTAACCGACAACAAAGTTTGCGGCCGAAGCCGAATCCTTCTTCTTCTTCCTCCTTTCATTTTGGAGTTGCTGTGCTTCAAAGAGACCACTATCTGTCTATCCATGCTCGACGCAGTCTGTAAGACGAAGGTCATACTACTGCATATCTTGTATGCCTGCGCAAGGTATCGGCGTTGAAGCAAATGACTTTGCCTCTTTTCGTCTACGAACTTCGACGTAACATTAAACAGTCTCGCCCTTCCCCACATTTACTGGACGGAATGATGAATCCACGAAGTGTGGAGTGCCAGGCGCGTGATGAGGGCGAGCCATGAGATGGGCTCGACAATTTGACCAGACCGTTTTAGGAGTCTTTTCTCTGGACCCTGGCCATGTGGAATGTTACTGTTGGTCTTGACGGTCATGAATCGTGATGCACCAAGAAGGACGTGTAGAGCATTATATGAAGCACTTGGTCATGTTCATCAGCATCTGGTTTCCAAGTAAGCTTTCAATTTTGTTTCTTAGCGCGCGGCGGACCTCGAAATTGTTGTAAAGTCATGGAATATACGAGAGGCTGCTAGTGCTTATCGAAGCGAACTCTGATATTTGAGATGAAAGAAATCAGACCGTTCAATACTATCCATCTGCCCACCACCTCATCACTCCCCTCCCCCCTCTCTTAGGCTCATCAGTTGTATCTAAATCAGCAGAGATTTACGACTAGTAATACGATACCCATGTCCCGCCTCCATTGTTCCATGCAAACTAAATTCGCGTGAACCGGGTAAACCCCTGCCTAGGTCTGTTTGGAGTGCGCTTTAGCGGAATTTTAACGCACGACTTTTCTATTTTCATTGTTTTATTCCTAAATTTATTGGACGTTTTGCGAGAGGGAGCCATTACTGGCGTGGTATGGTATGTTTCCAATTTCAAATTCCTTTTCTTCGTTTATGGTTGGGAGATGGGCGAAGCGTTTCCTTAAGCGTGGTGACAGGGGGTCGCATAGCGATATTCAATAATGCATGGACTCCTGACGCTCGGTTTGATGAGATCTCTGGAAGTCTGTTTAAGCGCACCCACCTGCCTCAGGTATGTATGTGCTTTGACCGCTTGAGTGAACTTCTTTTCCTTTCGGGGCTTTTGTATTATTCTTTTCGCCCAAAGAATTTGCTATAGGGAACCAAGCACATATTTTCGTACTGAGTATGCAAGGGCTTCGAGGGAGATGCAAATCATTGAACGTTTTTCACTGTATATCTTTAGCGTCTTTTGTAATTGTAGTAATTTAAGATATTAGTATATATTAGAAAATATAGGGGAAAAATCAAAGCCGGAACCCCGAACTTGAAAACCCCAATAAACCCTCGCTTGAAAAGAAACGCAAGAGAAATGATAACAAGATAGGGTATCATATGCAGCAGACATTTCGAACCTCAACAGTCCGGGGGGGAAAGGTAAAAACAAAAAAAGGCCAAACAGATATCTGGTTGCATGTGCTTTCGCTTCCCCGCTGCCCTGTCCTTACTCCTGATAAAAAAAAATCCGCCTTTTGGCATAGACTGGACATAAAAAGAAAAGAAATTCAGAAAAGCGACATGCGACTCGCTTCAGAACGCGTGCTTCTTAGGATAGTATGTGGCCCTATCGCGGTGGGTTATCCCAACGCTAACCTCCTTTTCCACCTGGCGTAGGTCGACGTGCGCTATTGCGTCGTCACCATCGAAGATGCGC
Organism: Helicocarpus griseus UAMH5409; assembly: GCA_002573585.1. Taxonomy (NCBI): domain Eukaryota; kingdom Fungi; phylum Ascomycota; class Eurotiomycetes; order Onygenales; family Ajellomycetaceae; genus Helicocarpus; species Helicocarpus griseus. Next base: position 108,313 of record PDNB01000086.1, on the reverse strand, counting down.
GCGATTTCCTCTAGCGTAGGCCCCTTGGTTTCCACGTACACGAAGTACACAAATATCAGCTCAATGAAATCCCATACTGTGTAGAACAATATGAAGTTCCAATGATCAGGGAGATTGTCCCAGGCAATCATGTTGGTCTGGTTGCTCAGAGCTAGGGTGGCTTGAATGGTGATGTTCATTATCATCATGCCCTTGGCACGTAACTTGAATGGCAGGACTTCGAGAGCGTAGGATACAAGCAGACCAGAGAAGCCAATGTCGTAAAAGACGCCAAATAGGAATATGAAGATTAGCTGCGCGTACCCAGCGGTGACGTTCTGTGAGGCGGACTTTTCGAAAATGGCGGCTGTTAATGTCCAGCAAACACATGAACCAACCATACCTATTTAACGAAACGTACAAAGGAAAATCAGCAAACTGTTTAAAGTCTCCGGGATTAACCTGCCCATCACAGGAGAAAAACTCACCGAAGATTGCGGTAAGGAATAGAGGACGTCGCCCAACCCTATCGACCTGGGTGGCAGCCGTAATGGTAACGATGCAGTCAAGAAGAATTTTGCCAGTGCTGATTCCAAGTTTCTGGTTTTGGTCTGTGATGCCAGCTCCAATGAGTACAGCATTCAAGTAATTGGAAAATATTGCGTTGCCGGAATACTGAGAAATAATGCCAAGGGAAACAATAATGGCCAGACGCCAACGGTTCCCTCCGGTGCGAACAAAGTCGAGATAGCTGCTCTGCGTGCCCAGTGATTTTTCGAGGTTTATCGTTTGCGTGATTTCCTGGTATTCGAATTGGACCGTCGCGTTATTCTCATCTCCTCCACCGTGATATTCTGCAAGAATTTCAAGAGCCTCCTCGTTCCTGTCTTTTGAAATAAGGTATCTTGGTGATTCTGGGACGACTATAAGATCCATGTCAACGATATTCTACGGGCTTCCCAATTTCAACAGACTCTGTCTTCGCTGTTTTCTCCTCTAAACAACGCAGAAGAGAAAATTTTGAGGGACGTTTTGACTTACACCAGATGAATGAAAGCTGGATAATAGAGGGCACAACTTGAAACAGAGTCACTGATCTCCAAGCCCATTCGCTCTGTACAGATGATGTACCCCAGCCAATACATACCACAACTGTTCATGAGTCAGCGCAACAGGTTGATGAATAGACGCAGAGATGATATAGGTGAACACTCACAGAATGCACCAACATTCCACAGGCAGTTGTAGATAGCAGTTACGGGGCCACGGTGTTGCGGATGGCATATTTCAGTGAGCAGCATAGGAGCGCACATTTGGGCGAACGAGTTGCCGAATCCGATGATAATACGACCGGAAATATACATGTTATAGTTTTTGGCAAATGCAGTTAATAGTCCGCCAACGATCATAAAACTGCACCCGATAATGATGGCTGTTTTCCGTCCGAAATTATCAGCTAGATATGGGCTGCAAGACTTGCTTAGTTGCTGCCGTAGAATAATTTGCGGCCGGGATAAACTCACGTAAGTAAGAAGCTGATAATTGAACCGATATTAAACATATTGACCATAATTCCGAGGAGGTGGCGCGACCCTATCTCGGGTCGAAAGAAGGAGTCCCACGCATTTATTTGCTGTGACACGTTCAATAACGTGCTTGGGTATTGTTAGTTGCGATTTCGAAGAATGTCCAGAGCGATTTGATTCCCGTACCCATCGTAGCCAGTGGTAGCAGAAGCGATCATCAGCACCGCACAGAGGGCATATAGTTTTCGTAGATGAGGTTCCTTTTTCCAGTTGACCTTTTCAAAATCCGGTGCCTCCGCCTGAGCTACCCGGACATCTCCACCAGCGCCAATGGCGCCTGCACCGATAAAATGCACCATGAGATCGAGTCGAGGACGATAAAACTTGCTTGCCGATAGATGTAATCAGTAAGAAGCTCGACAAGAGCTCTCCGGAGATCAGAGGCGGTCAGCCAGACGTCCGCATCGAGCGAGGGGCGAGAAAAAGCGCAGCGAGGGATGGTCAAAAGAGGGTTTGGGCCTGACAAGTGCCAGACTGGGGGAAGTGGAGTTCTCTTATAACGCGACATTCCCACCCTGGCAAGTATTAGGCAAAACGGCGGGTAAACGGATGGGGGATTAATGGTCTGGAGTGACAGGGTTGATGCGACTTTAGTATGCAAAAGTGCCATGCTAGCGCTCGTTAGCCAGCTGTCCGATGCCAGTGCTTGCGAGAAGGGGTTATGCGGCTAGTAACTCAATGCTAGCCATGAGATAGATGACTACTGAACACGATTTCGCAGGAACCATCCATTTTTCAATAATATGCTACCTTTCTTTTGTCTGTGTCGTTTTACTTTGCCGCAACCAATGTTCATCGCGGAGTGGCCGGGATGAGATCCGTGGATGGAGCTGGAGCTGGGGCGGACTCCTTAAAGCTAGAACTAACCGGGCTAGCCATAATAATATGGATCATCCCGTCGGTGCATCCACGGATCATTCCAAGATTATTACGTGTATGGTGTACCGTGTCGATACATCTACATCTACATTTCAAGTTGGACATTCCATGGAGTCTTAAGCACTAAAGTTTCCTCTAGCAACATGACGACCTTGCAGGTTAAAACTTTCCAAGGCGTTCGAAACCAGCTCTGATTGCCTGGTTGCTTACCTCCTAGTACCCTAAATGAATATTACATGTATGCTGGAGGACTCCTTAATAATTAGTAGTAATTAGTACTCGTCTCTTGACCCCCGCTCCTCCCTTCTCCATTGCAATAGAGCGCCATAATAGTATGCTCTCAAGACTTGCTTGTCTCCTGCTCTGTCGTGATGGACTCGGTTAGCAGGACGAGCCGGTCTGCTCAGGTGAGTGAGTGTATGAAAATTGAGTCTTGCTGCTCACCGGCTTGGTTACTACTACCGTCCTTTGTCTCCAGGGCACATTACGCTCGTCAGATCTCAGTTTCATCTGGCCTGACCTGACCGTTTTACTTAGATCCTCGATGGCGTAATGGCTACCAAAGGGCCCTGTGAGAAGATACTTCCCGCGGGTCAGTTTTCGGTCAAATGCCCGTGTGATGCTGGCCAGGCGTACAAGTCAGGCTACCTGCAGTCTGAGAGTGTTGAGGAGGGCGTTACGTTGTATGATTTCCCGTCGGAATTGCATCGAAGGTAAGCCACGTGATGACTCCCGCCGTGTACGTGAATATTCAAGGTAATGTTACTTTCCAGATACATCGCATCACTCCTTCTCCATAGCGAGTACGATGGAATTCGTCACAGTACTGTCAGAGAATTGTGTTTCCAGGCGCTTGAAAAGTTTTCCCCAACCCAACTACGAAGCCATCCTCGAAAGCCCAGACCTGGTAGGCAAGCGATTGAGGCTCGAGCCCCCGAAGCCCAATACCAAGCGGAGCTGTACCGAGCACTTCATATTATCACCGGCGGCAGATGCATAATTCACAGTGAATTTAGCTACACTACTCGAGGAAAAGTCGACTTTTTTCTTAACAAAAAGACCTGGGGTATCGAGGTGCTTAGGGAAGAAGATCGGCTGCAGGGACCTATCGACCGGCTTAGGCCTGATGGTGCATATGGGTCATGGAAACTTGTCAAGGATTGGGTAATCCTTGACTTTTGCCAGACCGAACCCCCAGCAGCGGAGAAACGTGGTAAGAAGAACTCTAAACATCATTCTCGCAATGGGCCCAGCTAATTGATTTTCAGATGACCCCAATCTGTTCGTTGTGGTATTCGATATTGACTTTGAATGCTACAAAGTACTCAATTGCAACCACGAAATCATAATCACCAAACGCAGGATGTTCTACGCCTAGTTTTCGAAAGTCCGCTGGGAGAAGGACAGTCCCATCATATAGCAATAAGGAAGAAGGGTCATACCAGCAAACAGTCGTCCTAAACTAAATTTCTAACAGCTGGAAGCTGATGGAGCAGAGTCGAATGAGAGGGGGAGGGCATCGATATGAGGCCGGTATTATTATTCTGGATACCAGTGGTTTCGGTAGTGGTGGAAGCGCCTGGTGGAGGCGGACGGGCAGACATGGTCAATCCTTTTTTTTGTTCTGCGGATAATTGACCAGTCGGGGGGCGGGGGTTGACGACGTCCCTCAGACACCCCAAAAAAGAGCGAATGGAGATCTATTGGCGACAATCACAGTTCACGGACGACGTACGCAGCGTCGATTGGGGGTGGAGGGACAAGGTTTAGGGTCAGATTGTAGAAGGAGGGTGGCTGTCTACTGGTAGCTGGGGTTGGCCCGGACCGATTGCAATTTTCTGTTTGTTTCTATCGCCTATCTCAAGGTTCCATGGTCAATATCATCAGGTCATATAGTCTCGGGAGCTTTTACTTTAAAATTGCGTTCTAATACTTGCAGCGTACGCGAGTGGGGTGCCGGACGGCAGAAATCGGTTTTTTTTTTTTTTTTTTTTTTTTTTTATTTTTTTATTTTTTTTTTTGGCTACTACTTCGAGTAATTTAGTTAATAGTTAATTAATCAGTTTTACTCCTTCCAACGCAATTTGATGACTATCGGCCCCTACCTAACTATATCACCTTTCTCGGATCTTTCGATAGGCTACATAACGCGCCAGCTGCGCAGGTAGTTGTCGATAGGCCTTACGACCTTACCTTGTCCACCCTCTACAAGCAAACACAAACAATCCATATTCTGTGGAACGAAACCAGCCAGAGAGGAGGGAACGCCACACATGTAATGGACTTGAACCGTTGTATGTAATGTACATACTCAGCGAAAGAGGTTTCTTGCAGTCCTTGCCGAAGTACGAGTGTTCCTCCATTCTATGTAAGGTATTTTTCCCTGCGTTGAGAGATTTAATGAGGAAGATCATACTATTATCATTGCGAAGGACTCCCTGAAGGTTTTCTCATGCATGCCATGGTTAAATTGCTCTATGTAAGGAGTAACCAGGAGGTCTATATTTTGATCGAGCAGGCTGTCTGCTAGCATGGAAATAAAGACCTAAATTTTATGAAGATTTCGTGAATACTAATTGCTGGATAACGGGTTGCTCAAAAATAGACATGCAGGAACCAAGATGGATATTTGGTAGCGAAAAAATCCCCCCTTATTAAGCCACTAAATGGATAGGCCTTGCTCGGGAGCTCTCAAACTCCTGCGTGTGACCTTCATGGTATAAATGATACATATAGAGGGCGATGTTATCTTCGATTTCTTTATCATACAGTGGATGTGCCCCGATAGCATAAGTCGATTCAAGGTTTGGAGCTACCAGAAACCTAAAATAAGCTTATTTATACCCAAAGGACCCCCCCGCCTTCCATCAATCTCGTCAAACTGTTATTCAGAGTGAAGGGAAGAAAACATTGAGGGCCGGAAGGACTCTATAGGGGTAGAAGACCATTTCCGCCCCTTGTCCCGGCCTCCATCACGTTCACGGGTCGGGCATCTTGGTGGAGCGGAGAGCGGAACGGTGCCAGTTCTTTCAAGTCCCTCTGATCGTACTAGTAGTAGTGATCAAGATCCCTCACAGCCATCGTTGCGAGGCTCTCTCTTTTCTATATAGAAGACATCGCCTACAGGCTTAACATACCAAATCAGCAGCGAAAAAAGATGTCTATTCCTAGCCTTCCAGCCGAACTTGTCCGAGAAATCCTCAGCTAATACCCCTCCGGAGACCGATAACTTTGAATGGGATGTGGAAGGGCCGTGGATATTGAGATTAAGGCTGGTTTCCAGTACGCTACATACATCCCTGGCTACGCGAAAAGTTACTGTGGCTAACGTGGGGCATCTAGAGCAATTTGACCATCTAGTGATTGAATGGTTGCTTAGGAGGATTAGGAGGACGTCATTTGCGTATCGTTTCCCGCTAGTCTGCAATCTAGATGCTACCGCGCCAAAGACACTTATGGGAATTAGATTGTTGGCCGCTCAGGTTCAAGCTGGCCCTGGTGGCTCTGGTTCACACTTAGCCAGTGCTATAGTATCTATGACTGAAGAGACATTGCGGCTTCTTTCACAACGAGACGGGTGTGAGGACGTGGGTGCTTTTCGATCTGCTTATATGCGGGAGCTTGTTTCAGCGGCAGTTAGCTGCTCTGGCATTTGCGACATTGCGCAGGAACTAGCAGGTATTTTTAAAAATGGAGATATTGATCTAAGTGACAAGTATGACATTGCACTAATTGCCGCAGCAAGTCTGGGTAGCATTCCAGATATGCAATTCTTCATTGACAAGGGCGCGGATCCGAACGCTTGCCATTCGGAATTTGATGTGCCGCTGTTGGCGGCGGCTTCGGCAGGCCACACGGCTGCAGTTAAATTCTTGCTCGACAGAGGCCAACCCCGATTGCATGATGGCGGATGGGAAAACGGCCCTTCAACTTGCAGCCACAGCTGGCCATGAGTCAGTTGCCCAACTGCTGCTGGATAATAGCGCTGAGGCCGCCGGTAGACATGACGATTGTAATGATACTCCTCTCATGTATGCGGTTGCTGCGGGCCAGGAAGGAATGACGAGATTGCTCTTGAACCAAGTCGGCTTTAACATCACAAATACCGACCGCTGGACCCCATTAACGTGTGCTATACGAAACGGCCACTCGGCTATCGTGGAAGCGTTACTTCAATCGGATAGCTTTTCTGATCTCGATATTCATGTTGGTTTGAGTATGGCATGTCAGAGCGGACAAAAAGAAATTGTGAAGTTGCTTTTGGCACCTGATGTATGGGTTTCAATCGATGGCGAGGTGAGGGATGAGTACTATAAAGAATTTCCTCCACTGGCGCACGCCATAAATCAGAAGCATGTCGAAATACTGGAAGTTTTGTTGGCACATGAAGGAACTGACGTCAATGTAACGTGCATGTTTGAATCGCTACCGGATTGTCCAGCTTTGTGTTTGGCAGCCGCTGTTGGATTCGAAGCCGGGGTCGAGATGTTACTAGCACACCCTGGCATCGAAATCAACAGTGAAAATAAACACGGAGTCACTGCACTGGGGATTGCAGCTGAGAGAGGTCACGCGCGTATCGTCGAGATCCTTCTGGCATGCGATGGCATTGACCACAACCATGTGTCCCGTGCGGGCCAAACGCCCTTGTCTATAGCTGCCTATATAGGGCAAGAGTCTGCTGCTAGGGTGCTGCTCAATGACCCTAGAGTTATTATATGGGGTAGGCATTGGCTCAGTGGTGAAACAGCTTTCATGTTAGCAGCCAAGCAAGGCCACGAGAAGATAGTAAGACTGTTTTTGGCGCGGAGTGAAGACAATAGGGAGTATGGAAAACTCCTAGCTCGTGAAGCATTGGAGGCCGCACAGGCAAAGGGCCACTGGAATATTGTGGCGTTGTTGTTAGAGTCGTCAGTGGAAGGAAGAGTTGACCGATGGCCGGACCCGTGGGATTTTGAAGGCTTCCAAGGCTCTTCGTCTGGAGGAATAGGATACTACATTCAATGAAGCAACCAATTATTTCCCATTGATCATATCTCATCAGTCTCATACCGAAATAAACATACAAAGCAAGAGGGCTTCACCTAGCCATTGCCCCCTCCCCCACCTTCCCCAGCGACTTCTGTACCTACCGCCTCCCCCCTCCTCCCCGAGCACATAACCCCCCTCAAAAACACCCCAAACGCCTCCCCCTCCCTCCTCGCCCCCTCCGCATCCTCCCCACCCCTCCCATCCTCGCCTCCAATCCTATCCCTCACCCAAACCTCCACCCACTTCAACCCCCTAACCCTCAGCAACGGCTCCAGCCACCTCGCCCCCGTCGACCGATCCAAATACTGCCCCTCATAATTCATACAAAACCCCAACTCCACCAACCCATCCATCCGACACCTGACAATCTCCCAGAACTCTTCATACGGCTCGTCCCACAGCGTATACTGTTCGTAGGCAGCATAACCCGCACCACCTGGCCGGACAGGCGCCATTGTCAGACACGGCAGACCTACCCAGGTACTCCGCAGCCGCTTGACGAGCGCCAGATGGCGTGCAGACACCATATGCGCAAATAACAACCAGGTCTTTAGCTCTGCGGCTTCAAAATATAAATCGCTGTATAGCACCGCTGAGGCCTCGTTGTAGAGCTGCTTGTTTGTGTAGAGGATGTCTGTGGGAAGATGGGATGGGGTTGACCATGACGTCTTCTTTGCGTTATTGATAATATTATTGGGTTTGCGTGGGCTGTCATGTTGTTGGTGTTCGGGTGGTAGCTCGGCGAAGATCTTGTTGAGGTTCTGGATGCAGTGGTGGGCTAGGGAGGTGTGGGGGCAGCAGGAGTCGTCGAGGGCGGGGGTGGGTTGGCGGCAGCGGATTAGGTGCAGTTTGTCCTTTGCGTGGAAGAGGTGGACGGCTCGGTCGCAGTTGAAGAGTGCGAAGTAGATTTGGTTGCGGATCTCGGGGGGCAGGGAGAGGAAGGGGAAGGGGGGTTGGCTATCGTTGTCGAAGCCGTTGTCATGGTTGTCTGGGCTGGGGGTTAGGTTGGGGTTAGTTGGGAGGGCATTCTTTTGACGCTGTCTCCTAAATGAGAGTTTAGCGGAGGAGAGGTTTTCAAGCAATTTACGCATGGTCTTGTTTCGGGGGATGTTGTTGGCGGTTGTTTGTTTTCTACAAACGGAAATGCGGAGGTGGGAGCGGGATGCCGGCCTGCCAAGAGCGGAGCCAAGCGCGGCACAGCCGCACAGGCTTGGCGCGTTCCTTTCTCCACAAATACTAGTTTTAGAGACTAACTTAAATCAAAATACACCTCAATTATTACAAGAGCTTTGTATGGAGTTGCTCCCCACTGAGTCCCCAGCTTGACATTCTCCGACTTTGTTGCTGAGTTCATCTTATCATTTTTTACCTTACAAAACAGAGGACTATTGCTCTTGATGCAGATGCAACACATTGGCCGATAGCCGAGCTCCTTCTAGCATGCCTCCACAATTGATTGAAGATGGCATGATCCAGATATTAGGCCAGACCGCCAATAGCGTTGTGTATGCAGTTGAAGATGACAGCAAAACGGGCCGCGCAAAGGACAGTCTTTCAGTTCTCAAGGGCGGAACAGTCTGGTATAGGGGTCGAGAGGCGCTTGGCCCGGGCAAGAGCGCTGAAGAATCCGACGAGATGGTGCGCAAAGAGGCTGAAATCTACAAAGCTCTTGGAAAGCATGACCGCATTCTCAGCTTTCTTGCTCTTGAGATAGCCAACATAGACGAGGGCATAGAACCAAAAGCATGGGCACTGCGTTTAGAGAGGGCTCCACATGGCCACTTGCGAGACTGCATTATGAGCAACCAAGGCAACCCGCCTGATGGGCAAACTCGGCTGGAGATCGCGATTCAATTTGTTGAGGGTGTTGCACACATACACCAGCGCAATGTTATTTGGGGCGATCTTTCAACTCGCAATGCCCTTTTGTTTGACGATTACCGCGTCAAGTTGGGTGACTTTGCTGACTCGGACATGTTGGACAAGTATTTCGATGACTGGTACGGCTGTGAGGTCCGCTACTGTCAGCCTGGATCTGGTAAACCCAACAATCACATTGTTGGCACTATGAACCGCGAAATATTTGCTCTTGGGACTGCTATTTACGAAATCACCGAGTGGAAAGTGCCTTACAGTCCCCAAATTGAGGTGTCGGAGGATGAAGTCATTGCAGCGCTTGTTGACGGAAAATTGCCAGAGATTGCTAGTGGCAACCCTGCTGAGGCTGTTATTCGGTGTTGCTGGCAGTACAAATACAAATCATCTCAGCAGGCCTTGGATGATTTGCAAAAACTTAGGGGGAATTTAATGGGGTACAACATCAGTGGGGTGCAAAGTTTGAAACTACTGCTAATAAATGGGTTGGAGCGTATGAAGGGATTTTTTCCATGGAATGTTGCTACTCCTGCTACTCCTGCTATCCCAGTCACATGACTTCCCAACCCACAGCCTTGTGATATTCCGTTCCACAGGTGCTCCACCTCTAGTCCCTTCGCCGGGTTTAACCATATTCAATGGTTCGGGAGACTGTTATGTAGGTCCATAACACAGCATATCAAAAGCACAACGTCGCCAACACTGAACACCCTGAGGTCCCTGACAAGGTCAATGTGGGTATCAGCTCTGGCCATGCTACGGCAGGCATACCAGGTGATAGTGATCCCACAGATCACATATGCTTGCTCCGTATGGTACACGCCACGCGGCAAAAAAGGGCTCACAGAGAAGATGTGGAAGACCCTGAACGAGATTGATTAACGGAAAACGTTACATCAAAGCCCCGATTATTGGTGGGCGCTCCGAAAAAGGGATCATTTTTGGGCTCATTGGCATTCGGTCGAGTGAGGGAGGCGAAGATGGGTGGAG